>JAUNZO010000399.1:0-62804 GCA_031894775.1 Chloris gayana
TGGGGGCTGCCTGCGACCCCAGATCCCATTGCATCATTAATGCAGCGCAGATATTTTACCAACAGGCAACAGCTTTTGTCCTGGCTGGAGTGAACCATCCTTTTTCACGCCGTCCGTCAGTCACTGTTCCGGCTGGTCCATTCTTCCGCTAGCGACCTTCCCGGAAGCTGCCCATCCGTCAGAATCGCGTGCACCGAACGGCTGTCATGCAGTGCAGGTGCTGCGTTCTCCTCCTCTATCTGACCACCACTGATGGGCAGAGAAGAGAAGGGCTGTGCATGCATGACATTGCAATAGGGCGGCAAGGAGTTCTTTGGTGAGCACGATGGACCTTCTTAAAGCTACCCAATCGAGTAATTAAATCCTCCTGTACCACGAGTAATTAATCCTCAAAATTTCACGTCCACATGCGTTTGCTTGCTACTCCCTCTATCCCTAAATGTAGGGCGTTTTGGAGTTTGAATTTTTCCCTAAATGTAGGGCGTTTTACGAGATAAGACAAACTCCGGGGTTGGTGGGAGAGTTAATGGATGGGTGGATGAAGGTAAAAATGAAAGGTATAGTAATCTTTTAACACATTGACTAATTTTATGTTTGAATGCTTGAAAGCCCTACATTTAAGAACGGAGGAAGTACTCTACAGTAGACCCTGGTCAGTACAAAAGGTACACCATTATGGGTCCGCTACTCACGACCATTGGTAGCCCCCTTTTTGTGCAGATCTCGAGGGAGAGGCTGACCCCTTCCTGTTTTGCTCGAAATGGAACGCATGTATGCTGTTGCCATGCATCTCGTACTGACCCCCTTGTATCACGGGCCGCGCGTCGCTAGCGAGAGTGTTTCTAGTTCGTCTTGGACAAAAGGGTGGTGCCAGTCCGTCTGCTGCTTCCAATCTCGCACGAAATCTTGTACTACCTGTGTCCCATTAAAAGCGTCGTTTTTGACTTTTCATATTTTACGTTTGACCGCTCGTCTTATTCAAAAATTTTATAAAAATACTAAAATAAATATAATATTATTAAAGTATCACTAATGATAAATTAAGTTAGGAAGAAATAAATAGCATCTACATAAATTTTATGAATAAAACGAACGGTCAAAGGATGATGTCTAAAAGTCTAAAACGACACTTTCAATGAGACGGAGGAGTAGTAGCTTTCACGCCCGCGAGACATGGACCCAGTGGCCTACCGCTCCTCGCCAGTATCTTAGTGCGTATAGTTTTTTTTTGAAGGAAATCGTTTAGCTTTTTTTGTTAGTAAAACTCACGATCGTGCGCCGGCACAACATGTCAATTTCTTTTTTGAATTGGAAACATGTATTCCATCAACCAGAGACGACCGAAAAGAAGTCGTCACAAGACAATTTACAAAGTCTGGATGGATGGCTCCGTGGCCAAAGCATAAAACCTCCGGAACTCAGCTAGTTCACGCATTCAGTCAATTTTTAATTGACCAGCCACAGGTCCCAGGGCAGCTCTGATTTATTACTTTAAGTTGGTTGTGCTGATAGTATATGCCGTCCTTGGGAAGGGAACGTGGCGATCCTTATTCACTTATAGATAAAGCGACCCTCAAGTCATATTCTATAGTAACAAGTTAAAAAGGACCCTCAAGTGCATGTATTAGTTTAGTTATTGCATCGGATAGAGATCCTTTTGTTTTGAAAACCTAAATCAAGAAACCTTTAAAACTTCAGTCCGATCGGTTTGTTTAATTAGAGTGTAAAATGCGGCGCTGGCTCCTTGGCGCCCTTTTTTGTGTCCACAACTGCACTCGCTAACTCGTGGACTCACTCACCGTCACCTGCTGCCATAAATTTCTGTAGGAATGCTATAATATAAGGAATGGTATATGCTATACTATAAATTCTAAAAAACGAAAAACATCTAGCCTTCAATTTTGAGATCTACCATGGTTTATTCCTGCCACCTTCAAGTAATAATAATTAACAAAGGCATAAAAAATCTAGTTAGGGAAAATATTACAAAGGTCATGGGACTAGAGCGATTAAGTTGGTGCATAAAAAAACACATCATACGGGCGGACGAGAATAAAACAAATCGACAGAGATTAACGAACCAACGGATGTGTCATTTCTTTTCCATTGTTTTCTACGGCTAGTGCAGTGTAGCTAGGAACGTATCTTTACACACTATGTCACACCTCACCTTCTTATAAGCAACACAGCATGATAAATGCAGCTAAATGAAGGAATAATAATCCCTACTAACGTGCGTGTGCACAATAATTACCAATCTGTTTATAATTTCTGCCTGGAAGCAGAGCTAGCTAGCTAGTATGCCTGATGAATTGAGCCCCCAAAGCAAGCACCGGAAAAGTTGCAGCACGTGCACCTTACTGCCCCTCCTCCACCATCGCCGTTGAGAATCACCGTGTAGATATTGTAGAGCAGGAACAGCGAAGCGGCAAGCAACCATAGCAGCCAGGTGGACTCTGACACCGGCGGCGGCAGAGGTGCGCTGTCGCAGAAGTCGGTGCGGAGGAGACGGTAGACGCCACCGGTGCTGAGCACGAAGGCGTCCTTGCTGTTGTCCTCTCCGAAGGACATGACGCGGCCGTCGATGCCGCGGCACGCCAAGGGGCTGTTCCCGGAACACCTGACGTTGGGGATCCGGGCCGAGATGTAGCGGCCGGCGTTGGTCTGCACGGCGGCCCACGTGGCGGAGCCGCGCATATAGATGTACCTGGACACGCCAGTCGAGTCATATTAACAATTACTACATCATCAGAAATGCTACTACATATGATCATACCACACATATAGGCCCTGTTTGGAGACTCTAACAGGGTTAGAGGTTAGAGTTAGATTCTAACTCACAACTAACTCTGAACTAACTCTAACTCTTAAGACGTTTGGATGTAAGGGTTAGATCTAGATAAAAGTAGTTCTAGGTACACGTGGAACCCATCGGCCTCCCCGCACGTGCCGTCGTTCTCCTCCCTCACTCCTGCTCCTTCCTCCCGCACGGCGGAGACCAACCGGATCCGGCAACCATTCTCCTCTCTACACCGGCCGCCGGCCTCCCCGTGCGCCGCCGCCGCTGCCGGCGGCCGGCCTCACCTGCGCGCGTGGAAGTAGCGGGACGCGGAGCGAGCCGGTCGGGCGCGGCGGCAGGCCTCGGTGTCGCTCCAACCCGCCGGCGGCCATGCCTCCCCACGCATCGCTGCCGCCGGCCTCACTGCGTGCGCGGAAGAAGGAGGGCGGAGGGCGAGCTGGTTGTGCAGGCGTCGGGCGCGCGGGCGTCAAGGGGCAGCGGGCGTGCTGGCGCCATGGTTTGAAATCCCGGTGGAAACCGGTCCGGTTTCCACGGATTCCGGATTTCCCGGTGCGGACCGGGATAGTGGGAAGTCCGAAATCCCGGTGGATCCCGACCCGTGGTACTGTAGTAATCCGGGATCCCGGTCGGGAAGTCCGGGATCCCGGTCCGGTTTCGTCGGGAAAAAATCCCGAACTGTAGCGGGATTTCAATCCATGGCTGGCGCGTGCCGCACATCGGAGTTGCCGCCGGTCGGAGCGCGTCGGAGCGACGGGCGTCGGCGGCCGACGGATCGACGAGCGGCGGCGGCCGAGCAGGCGTCGGTCGAACGGGGGCTGCGTGCGGGAGTTGGGGAGCCGTGTGCGGGAGCGGCGGCGGCGACTATGTGCGGGAGAAGGGGAGCCATGTGCGGGAGTTGGGAACAGATGGGACTTTTCGGTGGACCCCACCCAATCTAACCCCAATAAGCACCTCTTGGAGGGGATAGTTTTTTGGGTGGGTTAGATGCAACTAACCCAAACTAACCCTACCTGTTTAAAGATTTTAGGGTTAGTTGAGGCCAAACTAACCCATGGATCCAAACAGGGCCATAATAAGAAACAAGATATGCCAGTCGTGCGTGTACCTTCCTTCCAGAGAGGGATCGGCGGTACCCCGGTAGACCATGCCACCGATGAGATGAGCGATGGCATCCTACCACCTGCTGCTCGGCCCTGGCCGAGGACGAGGGAGACGGCCGATGAGGAGCCAGTCCCAGTCTTGTCCGAGATCAAGTACACCTGCTCGTGCTGATGCTGCAATAATGTAATTTACGAAGCATATATGACTTTGGGGTTCATGTTACACTACTCTTTGCTTCATGTGAAATATACTAAAAATAAAAGATATATGTATGTACCTGGTCAACGTTAGCACAGTGCAAGTGCCATGACTTCTTGGAGTCAAAGGTGCAGCCACTGGGATAGATCATTCCCACAGCATAGATCTCCATCTTCAGAGTGGAGCCGTCGATGTCGAACCTGAGGATCTTCCCCTGAAGAAGCCTGTTGTTGTTGGATGAAACGAACTCTTGACCCGTGATGAGATAAAGATGGCCATCGCTGGTGCGACTATCACCAGCAGGCCTGAAGAGGAGCTGCCCACCGTGATGCTGATATGCGTACGGTGTTACTGGCCCAGACAGGCCCATGGAGAAGACCCTCCTCACCTGAGATGGTTCCTAATATATAACGGAAATTTAAGAAATTAAAGCATAGTGCAATTAGCCGAATTAAAGCAATGCAACTTATATATATAGGAAAAAATTAGAAGAAATTAAAGCAGAGTGAGAATTGACGGAATGGAAACACCTTAGTAGAACGTATAGTCTCTTCATTCTTTTTTGATGACGTTAGGACAAGGAGTTTAGTTCATTTTTTGAACTAAACTCCTTGTCCTAACGTCAAGAAAAAAAGAATAGAGGAGTAGTATATATAGGGGGAAAAAAGAAAGGAAACACTTAATTTCTACAGTACCTTGGAGTATTGAACGGGGTCCTGCTGGTACTCGTCGACCACAAGGTGAAACGTGCACGGGACCGAACGATTTGCGGCCGCAGGAACCCACAAGTCCCCAGCGGCGGCGGCGCAGGCCGGCAAGGCGGTGTCGCAGGAGTAGGAGACAAAGAAGCGGCCGTTGGTGGCGAAATCCGGATGGAACGCCACGCCTCTCAGCCCGAACGCCTGGTTCTCTTGGTCGTAGTGGAGGCGGTCCGTGAGGTCCAGGAAAGGGTGGATGCGCAAGGCGTGTCCACCTCCCGGCACCGGCACGGTCGCCATCCAAATTTTGCCGTTCCGGCTGGACAGCAAGATTCGATCGGAGCCATCCGGGTGCGCGGCAATGTTGACGAACGAATCACCGGAAATTTTCTCCAGGCACATGGGGGCGGCGCCGCGACGGGTGCGCGGCGGCGACGAGGAGCCGCCGCCGCCGCCGCCGCAGAGGAGGTGAGGGAGAGCCGCCGCCGCCGCCTCGGGTAGCGACTTGTACTCCGTCGACAGGTACGGGCTGCACCGCATCTGCAGATATGTACACATCGGAAGAGGATGAACAAGTGCACGGTGGGCATGACTTTGAGACAGGAATAATGTACCGTGCACAGCGTTTCCTTGGCGGTTGTGGCGCACCCATCGGCGTCGGAGACGTTCATCGCTTCAAACTGCTCCTGCAGCTCGGCATCGCCGGAGGCATCACAGCACGTCACCTCGCCGCCGGTGGAGCCGCGGCAGAAGCGCAGATCCTCCGCCGCTCCCACCGAAGCTGGTGCTGCACCTAATCGAAACAAAGGAGATGTCAAATCGAAGAAAGAAACCGATAAAAGATCTACTAGTTAGCTTCAACAACATACCGGACCTAGGGCACACCAGGAATGGAACCGGACTACTACTTGCCGCGCCGCCTTGGGCAAAGCACAAGCAGGAGAGCAGCAGAACGGCGAGGAAGAAGGAATACATGTCTACACTGCAACACTGCGAGTACCCGCCCATGTCTAACACTGCGAGTACCCGCTCCATAAAAGGAAGCCAGTTTTCGAAAGGGGCAAGGCTACTGGGGTATTTATAGACCTCTTATTTTGTAACGAAGGTTCCTGGAAGATTCCTGCAACCGTAGGAGTGCGTCAGAGAAAATTGGCGCTGGGCGGCCTGTTCGCGCAGAGTAAGTGCGAGAAGCCCATGGCAGCCGGAATTGAACACACAACAACAATTAAACAAGTAACGACAACGGCGTGCCCAAAACGGTTTGTCGAAGATGGCTGAGGAGCGGCGATGACGTGCTTGTCAAAGTGTCGTACCGGGCGACGTAGGACCAGTGCAGGTTACTGATGGAGATGGGGATTTTGAGGCACCGTGCCAATTACTCATGGAGATAATAACTATTAGGCCTGTTCGTTTCCTGCCCTCTAAAAATTATATCCATCACATCAAAGAGAATCTTACTATTTAGTAGTACTTTTATTAATTTAATGACAAAACCTATGTCACGACCCTCCCTCTAATTTGCGAGACGAATCTAATGATCCTAATTAATCTATGTTTTGCTACAGTGATGCTACAGTAAACATCTTCTAATAACATCATAATTACCCTCGTTGGATTCGTCTCGTGAATTAGATAGGGGGTCTGCAATTAGTTTCGAGATTAGACTTTATTTAGTACTCCAAAATAATAAAATTCTCTTTGATTTGACCCCTCTAAAAATTATATACCTGGAAACGAACACACCCTAAAAGTGATAAAAATATCATGCATGATAAATACTGTATACACAAGTTTATAATCCTCTTAGACATAACTATATCACCGGAAACGAAGGTTCCTGGAAGATTCATGCAACCGTAGACGTAGTACTACTTGCAAGTGTTAGGCGGGGCCCGTCGTTTGACTGGCAACGAATTTGTGCTCGACCACCAAATAACATTCGCGTTCTTGAAAATCGGCACAGCTTCGCAGAGGGTCCTCTTCGTCGCGAGCTCCTCCTGCCGCGACTAGGGTACAAGTTTTCAATTGTTCATCGTGTTAATTAATTAATGACAGGGACAGGAGAAGGAACATATGCCGGTCCACGACGACCGCGAAACGTTGGTAGTCGCGGCTTGCGCTCGTTGCCTCACGAGCTCGTACTCCTTTTGTGGCCGCCCGGGCTGCCACGAATCTTTTCACACACATCTTCGGGTCACGTCTTCTGCCGCACCGTGTGCCTGCCACCCACATGCGCGCACACGCACCCTGCAAAACTGCGCATGAAACTTTTCGAATTTCAGAACTCTAGTTGCTTCTCGTGGTCGTGGTAGGTGTTATGCATGTGACAAGAGGCGAAAAGGAGTAGTACCACATTTTCTTTTTTCAGAAACTAGATTGCTTTGCCCGCACGATTGCAGGGGTTAGGATCGAAATGATATTTCAATGTTTCATTTATTACACTATTTAATTTTCCTATTTCATGTTGTTAATAATTTTTCAGTACTATATATATATATATATATATTCACTAAAATACTAAAAATATAAATAACGAAAACCAAAGTAGGGACATATTTTGTGATACTATGAATATGTTTATTTATTGATGTCAGATAGGCGAAACCATTTTGAATCAAACTATGCCAAATATCTGGTATTGTTCAAGTCTGTTCTTTCATGCTTGGAACAAAATATTTACATTATTCATGTTGTAAGTTCAATTGCAAGTAGAATCCAAGAATAAGTTTGGAAATATAAACTTGACTGTTCAAAAATGTCAATTCATTAAACATAAACCACAATATTTCTCCTGGGATTTTCATTATATATTAGGGTCACCTTGCACATATCTTTGTGGTTTGTCAACAAACGTTGCTACACTATCCAACTGCATTATATGTTCCACTAGTTGTAATATTTTCATACGAAATATTGTACAAAACTGTAGATTTATTTTAAGAAAATAGAGAAAGTGGAGAATACCACAGCATCACGATCAATAATCTTGGCGTCCATGACTCATCTTTTGCGGCAGCGGATAGGACAACCGTACCGCCACGAGTCGACAGCCTCTCTGGCCAGGGCAGGGCACGGAGGTCAAGCGAGGGATCTATCACCATCCACGAACCGCGTGACGTGCTTGTCAAAGTGTCGTACCGGGCGACGTAGGACCAGTGCAGGTTACTGATGGGGATCCGCAATCAATTAATTAATGACAGGGACAGGAATTAATGACAGGGACAGGAGAAGAAACATACTGTATGCCGGTCCACGACGACCGCGAAACGTTGGTAGTCGCGGCTTGGTGTTGCCTCACGAGCTCGTACTCCTTTTGTGGCCGCCCGGGCTGCCACGAATCTTTTCACACACATCTTTGGGTCACGTCTTCTGCCGCACCGTGTGCCTGCCACCCACATGCATGAAACTTTTCGAATTTCAGTCTCATCGGTGTGTTTAATTAGAGTGCTAAATGCCGCGCTAACAGGTCAGTTATCCAAAAATACAAGAAGAAAGCGGAGGAAAAACTCGATGGATGTCTTCCTCGAGTACGGTACAGTAAAGATTCCTTTTTAAAATCATAGGGAAACAGTACAGTACACAATGCATGAAGCTTGTGTTATTGCGGCACGTTTCAATGGTTGGCCATCCACGAAAAGCCCACCTCTCGGATCGGACAACCGTACCGCTGCGCGCGCTGGATGCCTGTTCCGCCGCGTGACGCTGTAAATTCAGGGTCGTCTCCTCTGCTCCCATTTCCCGAATCAACCTAGGTGTGAGTCGATTGATTCAGCTCAATTTGCGCTGGGATGCCGGTGATGTTGAGCGAGCCGCTCAGCTTCTGTGGCACCTGCTCGCTCTGTAGGCCTGAACAAGGATGTGATCCCAAGCAGCTCGCCGCTGGGTCCCGTAGTTACCGGCCGTGCCAGTATCAGCTCGTCGTCGCTGAGTTTAGAGGTATGAGCGCACCTCACTTCCGCTCCATTTCTTTTCCTATCAAGCTTCACCAGAGTTTGGGAATGGTAGATTATTAAGGAGGCGTTTTTTTTGGTTTTAAAAAGAAGATTAAGGATGCGGCGTTTTTTTTTGTTAAAAAGTATATCTTTTTTTGATAAAAAAATAAAAAGATTTTTTTTGCGAGCAAAAAAAAAAAAAAGAAGATCCTGCCGGCCGGGACAGCAGCAGGGGACCACAATTCTTGAATTTCTATAAGACAGTTTTGAAATTTCTAGAACTATTCCCACGGGCTAGAATTTGCTTGAAAGGGATTTTTTTTTTTGAGAATCAGCAGGTTGATTATTCATCAATTTAAATGGTTACAATATATCTTGCTCAAGCAAGTTACGTACATAATCTGGACCTCGATTTGCATATAGTTCGTTCTGTCTTTCTAGAATGAGAGTCATTTCTGTGGGCACAGCGCTACGTGCCCACCCAGGCCCCAGCCGCAGGAATCGGTGTTTTGCTGAGATTGGTGCGGAACGGGGCGTCAGTGTTTCACGTAAGTAATTTAGACATCCTTAATGATCAAGGGATTTGCAGGTTGCCATCTGCCACAACATTGATTGAGGCCCGATTTGCCGTACCCATGCATTTGTGCAGCACTTATTGTGCAGCAGGTGGTTTGCTTCTTTCAAATAATATCCCGCCATCCGATTTTTGAACGTCCAGTCGACGATCTGTTCATGTTGCGATTGGCTATTTAAAGGTAGCCTGAGTTCACATCTCAATCAGCCTGGCTAGTTCCGATTCATATCGTCTGCATTTATTCAGTCAATGCAGGGAGTCTCTTCTCTACATTAGCTGGTATCGAGACCATTTATATCTAGATGAAGGGTTGAGGTTGCTTGGTACTTTTTATTAGAAAAACGAAAGGCATAGCTGCCTGACTCATCCGATTTCCTTGCCAAAGGTTATCTGTTCCTCGGCTTCTCCCTGACGGAAACATCCGGCGAGCACGTCGGCAGGTGCGGTGTCCGGTGATCTCTTGAACGAGTGTGGCGAGGTGTCTGACGAACGCTTGGTCAGGCAACAAGCACGGCCGTTACCTCCGGCAAAGATACAGGAAGGCACGCAGGTGGACTCACCTGCTTCTTTGATGCACAAATTCGATGCTCCGCAAACGCAGCTCTCGCTGCCCGCAATTGCCCGGCGAACGGTGGTGTCCAAATGACCACCTCAAGACTATCCCCGCGAGCTCGCGACGAGTTCCTGTCGCCGAGTGCAGGCAGATAGGGAGCTCGTCGCGCGCGTGGTAGCCGTGCGAGCGCCGAGCTTGCTCCCGTGGCGTCCGCGAGAGTCGCCTGTTGCGCCCAGCCATTGATGCCGATGAGCTTGCCGCCTGCCACGGATGCCAAGCGCATGTGTGAGGTGCGCGAGTGAGTGCCCGCCTGCGATGGAGAATCCGCTCTGTGCGAGAGATAGAGGAAGAGGAAGCATTCATTTTTTAATTGAAAAAGTAACATGACCCTCCATTCGATAATAGACGGTCCAGATTTCACCTAATGCCACAACAGGCCTCCTCTGCATGGACAACACTAATGTAGACGATATGGATCCGGCTAGTTCATCCTGGTGGTACTGCTAATTCTTGTGAACTAGTGCTAGTTCTTTCTGAACTCCAGTGGGCTCCGAGCGAAGTTAGTGCCGTGCAACTAACAAAAACCACTAAGCAATGGAGAGCTGTGTTCGCGTTGCTGCACTCTCCAACACAAAGTCGCTCATCAGGTATTATCAAGCGTATAGATTTGATGCAAATATTAATATGTAACATTAATTTAAATTAAAAAACTGGTTGTGTTTGTTTTATTTTCAATCCGGTTTGAGATGCATTATGCAACTGTAGATGTTGCTTCTCTTTTTGTATTCAACGAAATAATTGTTTCTCCACCCAAAATATATTGTGTATATTACTGTATAGATACAACCGTCTTGAATTTCATATTTGAAGTTTCACAAGAAATTTATTTTCTGCATCTCACATAATATTTGTCGCATTGCAAAAAACACAGGTATGCAACTTGTTTAGCATATCCGAGTGTTTCGAAGGTGCTAGGCTCCGTTCGTTTTCTATCCTCTAAAATTTAAGCACTCGTCATATCAAAGAGAATCTTACTATTTATGAATATTTCAATTAATTTAATGACAAAACCCTTTGACAGATTGGTACTAATTTTTGAGATGAATCTAATAAGCTTAATTAATCTATGTTTTGCTAAAGTGATGCTACCGTGTTCTAATCACGACTTAATTAACCTCATTAGATTCGTCTCGTGAATTAGTCTAGGGGCCTGTAATTTATTTTATAATTAATCTTTATTTAAGTACTCTCTAAATAATAAGATTCTTTTTGATGTGACAGCTATAAATTTTAGACTCTAGAAAACGAACACACCCCTAGTCATAGATTTTACTTTTGCACTTGTGATCAGTCACTTTTTTAACTCATCTGTACTACGCTGCAACAGCATTTACTAACTCCATGGGTCCCAGCTACTACCGACCTAGTACTGCATTGGCGAAGCGTTACCATCCAGATTTTCACGTTTAAGCGCTCCCCACCGTCCAGATACGAGGCGGATGTCCCGCGCGGATAATATCCGCTCCCAACAAACAAATCCCCTGTAGAGACTGTGGTGGCCCCCAGAAATTTATGGTGTCTGCAGTAAGTAACAAAAAAGGCGCGACCAAGTCCCCTGCTGGTGATGACTGACAGATATGTACCTAACTAATGATAGTTATTGTGTCTGTAGTATGGGACAAAACTGACACATGTGAATCAAACATTTAATCTGCTGTATGGAATCTTCTCATGACGCAGTGACTGCTAGCGAGATTTCCCCGCATTAAACAGTTAGATCATTTTACTGTGGTAAGTATTTTAGTGTGGAAAGTATTTCTGGATTTATATCTATAACCCCAGCCACTATTTTTGAATTATCAAATGAATTTTATGGAAATCTATTTTTGAATTCACGATGTAAGAATATATTAGCGAATTGGCTTGTTGTAAATCAATTTGATAAAATGAGCTTCAGTTTAAGCTTTGGCAGCAGACTCCTATTTTTTTATTAAGAGGGCTGGTTGGTGGTCCCATCTTTACATTAACTAGTACATCTGGTTGGTGAGGTTCACCTGCTATATATTTTCTCTTCATCACCATATATACCACATCATTGACTAAACACAATGATGAGCACTATGCTGCAGAACCTGCTCCCCTTCATTCTCTTCGTATTATGCACCTCATTTCATGTTTATAAATCTTGGGGGGACTTTGGCCGTGTTGCTCGTCTGTTTGCATCTTTCATCTGTGTTTTAGCATTGATCACCTTCAGTGAGCTCCACTCTCGTGTTAGCCGTCACTCAACCAACAGTACTATTTTGATGCTTGGATTTTGGGTGGCAAACAGTAGCCTTACATTCCTAATGTGCTATGAGCTACAACTATTTGTACCTTTCTGGTTGAAGATTTGGTTCTGGACATGTGCTGTGGCTGGTTCAATATTTGTTTTTGTTTTCTTTTTCATCGTCGATCCAGATCAAGCATATGCCTTTGCATCGTGGATTTGCTCGGTGGAGTCGGAAGGAAGGCATGCCATTTGAAGCTGATTCAGGAAAATGTGTGTGGACTTTCCCCTGTCCATTTGATGATCTGGTGTATGTCACTCTACTAGTATAATCAGTATGTCATGAAGACGTGGTATGTAGTCATTTTATTTAATGCTTATCATCTGTACTGGAACTTTAACTTAATGAGGTTGTGGTATATCCATGTTAAATGTAACAGTCTTCGTCAGTGTAATGAAGAAGTTGTGTTGTTACCGTTACATTATGAGAAAAGTAGTTTAATGTTTGTTAACAGCGAGCTTGTTTTTATTTCAATACGAAGATATGGGGCAAAAACGATAAAATTGTTTCTATCCCCCAGTTTATAGACTTGTGATGGAAAAGGCGAACGGCTAGTTGTGACTCGAGGGCATTATTTCCAGTTTGTGCATGAGCGCATTGTCAATACCTTCCTGGCCCATGCCATTGTCAATTCCTAAGGTTTGAACCATAAAAACAACTTGGAAATCATAGTGTCATGATCATTATCCCCTAATTAACTACCACAGTCATTGTTGAAAAAAGGGGAAGTTACACGAAATTTTGTGGTATTAGTAAACCTTCAGTTAATAGAGGCTAGGGCTGTGTCAATTAGCAAAACAAAAGGATGCCATGTTGCTAGTGTGCATGCAGCAGTTATTATCGAAACAAAGGATCTGTGCATTGAATACTTCCTCCGGTCCACAATCTAAGGATTCCAAGCATTCAAACGGGAGAATAGCGAGATACTTTAAATGACGCATGTGCCCTCCAAAAACATTTGGTACTCCCTCTATCCCTAAATGTAGGGCGTTTTGGAGTTTGAATTTTTCCCTAAATGTAGGGCGTTTTGCGAGATAAGACAAAGTCCGGGGTTGGTGGGAGAGTTAATGGATGGGTGGATGAAGGTAAAAATGAAGGGTATAGTAGTCTTTTAACACATTGACTAATTTTATGTTTGAATGCTAGAAAGCCCTATATTTAGGGACGGAGGGAGTACAACGAGAACAAACAGATGTAGCATTTAATACCACATGCAAGTGGTCCAACACACAAAGATGAGGTGGCATTCATTTTCACCGGTCCGAGAAAAGAGCAAAACAAAAAGAGGCGCCAAACTTTTCACCTCCCACTAACTTTTCACTTTTGACACAAGCGGCAAGTTCAAATAAATCAAAATTCAAAAGTGGTGAGCACCACATAAAAGCTGTTCTAGCTGGTCTTCCCTCACAAAGCGAGTCACACGCTGCAAGCATCCGAGTTTTGGTCCACCATGGCCGTGGACCTGAACCTTCCACCGCCAGATGAAGATGGATTACCCGGCGCCCAGGACATGCTTCACCAGCCTGCTGCCAACCATCACATGGGAGTTGTTCATGGAGCACCTCCTTTGGACCCGAACATGGAGCCCATCGAGTCGGGTAATGCATTCTTTTGGATCACAACCATACAGTTTTGATTCAAGCATTAAGTACAGATTGATTTGTTGCATTACAACCCTAGTATATGCCTCTAAACCTGTTCTTTCACATGTTTGAGAAACTTACCATTGACATCCGATGGCTCCATGTAGATGATGAAGAAGACCATGCCAATGATGATGCTCAAGTAGATGATGAAGACCATGAAGATGAGGATGCTTAAGTAGATGATGAAGACCATGAAGATGAGGATGCTCATGTAGATGATGAAGACCATGAAGATGAGGATGCTCATGTATATGCGAGATGATATTCACTACACTCTGGCTGAACAGCAGTGCATGGATCTGGAGATGAAGTTCATAGTGACCAAGATAAATAGACTGTATTAAAAATTGTTAGTTGTTGTAGAGAATAATATAATGACAATTAAAATATATTTGTAGGAAGCCAACCTCAAACAACAAGCATTGTGAGACAAAGGATGAATTTGACAAAGCAAGAAAGGCAACAACTCTATGAAGCGAGTACTTTTCGAAGTAACCGTGGCAAGCTCAAGAGGACAACCACCACTATTGTTGCTAATTTGTTTCATGTTAAAAGGAGTTACGTGCAAGCTATATGGAGGTTGGCAAAGAAATGCTTTGCTTGAAGGTCGACCAGTGGATGTTTCTTCTAGAAGAAATAAAACATGTGGTAGGAAACCTATTGTTATTGATTTGTCTCAAGTTGCAAGAATTCCTTTGGAGAAAAGGACCACTCTTAAGGCTCTAGTCGAGGAATTACGTGTGAAGAAGACGACGTTGCACCGCTTGTTCAAACAAGGCAAGCTACGTCGCCATTTCAACACTCTAAAGCCTCTACTACGAGAGGATAATAAGAAGAATCGTCTCGGATATTGTGTGGCAATGTTGGATGCTCAAGCGAGGTCAAATGATCCAAAGTTTAGTGACATGAGGAACATAATTCACATAGACGAGAAGTGGTTCAATGCCACAAAGAAAGTTACAAGGTTGTACTTGTTGCCGGATGAAGAAGATCCATTGATAACGAGTGCAAAACAAGAATTCTATTAAAAAATGTATGCTTCTAGCTGCTGTAGCACCACCAAGATATGATAGTGAAGGAAGGTGCTACTTTGATGGCAAAATCGGCATGTGGCCGTTTGTAAGGAAGGTATAATACCACTCCTACTTATACTTCCTCTATGTATAAGCAATGTGATTGTAATTTATTTATGGTGTTTCAGGAACCTGCTCAAAGAAGCAGCCAAAATAGACCAAGGGGCACTCTAATAACAAAGTCCATCAATATGACAAGGGATGTGAGTAGAAGTTACCTGATTACAAAAGTTCTTCTAACTATAGTTGTATGTTGGCCTCGTGAATCTGCAGGTGAGACAATCTGGATACAACAAGACAATGCACGCACACACATCGATCCAAATGATGAAGCATTTCGTGCTGCAGTTATACAAACAGGAATGGACATTCGTATCTATAATCAACCCCCTAACTCACCTGATTTGAATGTCCTAGACCTAGGTTTCTTTGCTTCCTTGCAGTCCATGACATTTCTTACAAGTTCTAGAACCATGGATGAATTAATTCGGAATGTCCAGGCCAAGTTCAACGAGTTATGATCAATATTTGCTTCGAAAGGTTTTTATAACTCTACAAGGTTGCATGATAGAAGTGATGAAAGCAAGTGGTGGAAATCACTACAAAATTTCACATATGTACAAGGATGGTCTAGAGCTGCAAGGAAACCTGCCTACAAGCCTCAATGTTGATCAGGAGCTTTATCACAATGTCCTAGCTAAAATAGTTGAGTAGATGTTGTAGCTGCCTGGCTGTGGTATTTTGTATTTTGTAAATGGCTGACTAGAAAGTCATGATGGAGCAGCCTATGTATTTTATATTGGTTGTTCAGATCTTTTGTTTGTACAGAGCCATCCTATATTGTAATTTATGGAACATCATCCTATATTGTAAATTATGGAATATCATCCTATATTGTAAATTAAATAGCACAATCACATTGTAATTGAAACCATTAACAACACAATTGGAACCATTAACTACACAATTGAAACCATTAACAATCATATTACCATGACTACACATACAAGTTGCCACCGACCACTACATCATTAACGGCACAATCACTTGCCAGCTTGTCATCGACTACTACATCACAACAAACACAACTACGACATCACAATTTAGGAGGAAGGTCGGATAAGATGTGGTCAATACCATAATTTCCATGGTCCTCACTTCGATCCTGCCAAATGGTTGAAGTCATCAACCGGCTTGCGTAGGGGGACCGAAGCTCGACGTCCGGTGTTGGCTCCTCCGGAGGTACTTCGATAAGGCCATCGCTCTCCGCATCCCGGCCTCCACCTCCCTCCTTGACGGCGGGACCTAAGCTTCACTTGTAGGCGGCGTGCTCCCGCCTCCATGTACTCGCGTGCCATCGCCTTCGACTGCCACCACAACACCACCTCCAATTTCCGGTGTGCTACCACCTCCACCGGCCGGCGCACCCGTAGCTTGATTCGTAGATGCAACCTCACTTCGGCCATTCTAGCCTCCACCGACATTCCACCCCTACGCGCGATCGGTTGCATGCGCTGCTGTTGCCGCTTCAGCCGCACCACCCGAAAAGCACTTCGGCGCCGACGCTCGAGCTCTCTAGGGGTAGGCGGATCCTCCCCATCCTCATCCATGGCGCCCTTTGTCGATCTGCGAGCGGCACGGCAGCGCGGAGCGAGGCGACGGATGCGCGCCGGTGCGGTGGCTGTACAGCGAGATGAGCGGCGCAGCGAGCGTAGCGCTAGGCGAGCGCGGCAGGAGTAGCGCCGAGCGAGCGGCGCGGCGCTGCGATGGAGGCGGCGCTGTGAGAGACGCGAGCGCGTGGGGCTGAGAGGATAAGAAGAATCGGGATTTTTCAGCTTGCCTCAATTATTGCTGTGGTCCCACTTGCCTCTCCAAATCCTTAGATTTTGGAATTTCTTTTGAATCCCCAAATCCTTAGATATTGGACCGGAGGAAGTATCCGAGGAGCAGCAGGTGGGCAGCATATCCGAGGAGCAGCAGGTGGGCTTGCTGCCGGCCAGCCACGGAGCCGATTGATGATGGGGTCAGGTCGGCAGTGATTTGTCTCCCGCAATAACTGTTGTATTAAAATGGGGCTTTAAATAAGAGAAACTTTTCTACCTACCCGACGGAAAATTCACCTATAAATAATTGAGTTCCTCTCCGTGGCTGAAAAACAATTCAGTTCAGTCCCCTGCAGTGTCAAAGGTTTATTGGGAGCATCTTCCATGGAGAGAACTAATGCAGGTCTCCCTCTACTCCAGTGTCCATATTGCGGTCTAGAAAAATTGATAGAGTTAACAGCCAAATCTGGGCCGAGCGCTGGCAAGAGATTCATCAAGTGCCCAAGATACAGGAACGGTGTAAGTGATCCATTTCGTATTTGATGTGGGAATTTTTTATTTGTCTTTATCTAATACAGTTGTTTTTTTTAGCAGTCTAAGAAAGGGTGCTCTTTCTTCAGGTGGGAAGAAGATTATGCAAAGTTCATTTCTGGTGAAGACGAGTCGCGCGAAAGTGTAGGAACGTTTCATGCTCCTCCAACGGGTGAAAAATGCGGGCGTATAGGAGAAAAATGATTTGTCCGGAGGGAAGGAATGAGAAGACGGGATGTGATCTTGTAAACGAAGAATGGCACACGGACTAATGTAGCAAAAACTGGTTGAGAATATCATTAAAGAGATGAAGTTAATGTGTTGCGCTGCTTGGCCTCCGGGGTCGATTTCTGGAAAATATCAGACACGTCTGCATGCAGCAGGCGATCCGTACCACCGGTTATGTTGCTATCTTTCGTACCTACCGGCCGTAATCCGGGCACGTAAGTAAATATCCTTTTGGATTAGAAAATAGTGACCTAACAGGTGTCAGAAGTGGCGGGTGTGTGCACCGGGCCATATGCGCATCCAAGTATTTCCCTTCTAGAATACTAAGTAGTACTGATGACAGTGTTCCGAATTTCTAGAATAGTACTGAAGACAGTTTTCTGAATTTCTAGATAATAGTACTGAAGATATAGTATATAGATCCTGAATACAAGTTACAAACTTGTTGTTTTACAGGGCAGGACGTTTCGATATACTATTTTAGTAATTGTCCACTCTTATGCAAGTTATTAAGTAGTAACACATAAAAAATCGAACAATTTTAAAATACGAGCTGTACATGAATGGAGATATATTTGAAACAAGTCTGTAACCCATTTAACTAGCACCACAATAAGCCCATCCAACATTAGTAGCTCTAAATTTCAGTGTTTGTACCATCTTTCGAGTTCCACTAAAATACAGTATGGTTTATTAATATTGTTCCTTTCCACTTTACCAAGAATAATAATAATGGTATGCTTATTTCTATACTGATCTGAATATAGTTTTTACATGTTAATAAGCTTAAACAAATCATACCCTCAACCTGTGACATGAGAAGCTTGACACTACCTGTGTATCCTCTTCTTTTTATTTGAATAGTCCGATCAAAATATTTAGGAGTAAAAAAAAGAAGAGAAAGTAAACTGTTTGTTTTAAAATGGACTATGTTTCTCATTACAATGATATTAACATTAGACTCATTTGCAAAATATTTCCTTCATTTTGCTTTTTTTTTTTTCGAAAAATTGAGCAGGAGCACTGCTCTTTCATTTAAGATAGAAGACAGTTACAAAGTTTATTACATTGGCATTCGATTACATGGCAATAATAGGAACACCGACTCCCTCCTCAGCCTCCACAGGCTGCTGGCCTGCATGATGCGTATATGACATTTCTCTTTGCTTCATCTCTTCCCTGATTAAGTGCAGAACTTGTAGAGGTTGTGCCGCTTGGTTTAGGAAGATCCTTCTGTTTCGCTCCTTCCAAATGTTCCATGCTGTATATATGGTGATTCCCACATTCTTCTTCTTTTCCTTTGGTTCTCCTTTGGATATCAGGCTGTTCCACCAATCTTTCATGTTTTGGCTTTGCGATGACCCCGCGGACACGTCTTGTTGCTGCCATTGATTAACATGATGCCACACTTGCTTGGCATAGCTGCAGTGTAGGAGTAGGTGGTCGATTGTCTCCTGTTCTTGGTCACACAGGCAACAAGTTGGATTGCATTGCCAATTTCTCTTCAGTAACTTATTAGCTGTGAGCACCTTCTGTTTGCTTTGTGTACTCACTTTCTAAACTGTAGTACTAATTCAGTTCACTAGTTGTTATGCGAACCCCGTGTGAAAAAAAAAGAGAGAGAATTAGATGGAGTACATATTAGAATGTTTGAAGTCCATTCGAGTGGTGTATGAAACACAAGAATGATGAGTGCTAGTCCTCTCTCTCATCTGCTTTTAATTTTGATATTTCAGGAAGGTGCTCGCGTGGATTCTACTGAAGTGAGGAGGCTCTTCACCATGGGCTTGCCCCAGCTGCAGTACACACCCTACTCCCACCAGCAGCAAGGTGGCCAGATCCTCTTCCATCCCACTGATGGCTTCCTCTACCTCATCACCGGAAATGGTGGAGACAAGGCGCATGGCCAGTTTGATTTCTCTCGGAACGAGAGATCATTTTTGGGAAAGATTATCAGGTTCGATGTTGACAGCATGGCAGCAGCGGTGGTTAGCAAGCCTGAGATTATCGTCATGGGTGTGGGCAACCCGAGGGGATGCAGCTACGATTCCGAGAGGCTATCCTACTTCTACTGTGCCGGAGTCGACGAGGTATGATATGTTTGTTGTTGCAGCAGTTCGGCTATCTAGCAGCTGTCTCAAGCGTTGTTTATCTTTACATATCATTAATTCTCTTTGTAGATGAATCAATTCGCTGCTACAAATTGATTCTTTTTATGCTTGCAGCAAGAATACGAGCAGGTGTACCTGATTTCTGGTGATATGCTAGCTGGTGGCAACGGCAGCTCCTTGGCCAAGTATGTCGTCGTCAACCATGGTCGTCCAGCAGCCGGTGGGATGCCATCCATCATCGGTGGCCTCGTCTATCGTGGTTTTACTGATCCCACGTTGAAAGGAAGGTATGGAACTGCTATTAATCTAACTACTAAGCTGCAAGCGTGCAGGCCGAGCCACTTAAAAACATGTTAATAGTCATGTCAAGTGTGAAATTTCCGTATTATTGACACTGTAGGTTAAGTCTATGTATAAATCATATAGGAAAGTAAATTTTAGTTGCACGCTATTGAATTACCCAAACTTTTTTTTCAATTATGAGTATATTGGCTCAAAGTAGCATAATTTTATATGCTATTAAATGTCCTTGGTATTTTCCTTTGTAGTTTTGCTATGCCATCCTCTTAGGTGAAAGTAAAAGCACGCAAAGTAGACAATATAATAAGTTTTTAATACATTCCACACAACATGTGTGCTTCAGCAAAGATATATGCTTCAAGTAATCTTTTGGGATCTTATTCATAGATGCAGCTAACATCACTTTCTACACCACTTAGCTATCAGAATCAATATTGCATATCTTGTTTTGGACCTAACTGTTCTTGTTCATAACTATTAAGAAACAACGCTTTTAAAATCTATATGAAATAGCTAATATGTTGTATCCATTAATTTTATTTTAGAATTATATTAGCTATATTCATTTATTAGTAAGGTACATCAATTTTATTACTTTTTATTTTTTTTGTTTTTTAGTGCCTTACATAAACAATTATGAAAAAAAATACTACTCTATAATCTTTAATAAGAAGAAAAAGGACCTTATAATTCATTGAATGTAGGTACCTGTATATGTATGGTTTTGCCATGTGGATCAGTGGGGAGAGGTCGGAGAGCAGCGGGCACTATGCCACCGGTCGGATTCCAAGCATCATGTGCTCCCGGAACACCTCCGTGCCCTGCACTGGGGGCATTGGTGACCGCGTGCTCGCCTTTGGTGAGGACAACAACAAGGACGCATTCATCCTTTCAACTGATGGTGTGTACCGTATCGTCGGCCGCGAACTCTGTGGCAGCAACGTTCCTCCACCTCAGCCGTCGCAGTCCAAGGAAATGTTACCCTGGGTGCTGACCGTTGTCGATCGGCGTTGTCGGACCCACTATGTTAATTGCCGTGTACATGGTGTATACGCAAATTTTTGGTGGCGGAGGAGGAGAGGCGGAATCAGGTGGTGGTTGCAGCTTGTGGTTCTGCCCTATCGGTGCATGCTGTAACAACTACTTGGGAGATCCCGGGGAGCAGGGTTACATGGGCCGCCAGCTTGAAACGATATTGGTTGCTCCTACCAATGGTAGCTGAGAACTTGCAAGCAGGATACCAAGGTTAACTAGGCGGAGGATTCAGCCTGCTGAGACGCGGGGTAACACAAGCTGTCATGCATGTTACAGCATGTCCGTGAGGATGTTTTGTTTTTGAGGCTCTGTAGGTAGTACCTCTAGTTTTGAGTCATATAAGGTCTAGTGCTTAGGTCTGAAAAATTGGTGTTGGGATTTTGATGTTCCCTTTTTCACTTTGAGGAGGTTCAGTGTTTGATTTTCCGTGGCGGTTCTGGTGAGGTGACTACGGCGGCAACACAAAGTGTTGAAGATGAGTAAAATGTTTAGATATGATGATTTAAGGTGTTTAGGCTTCTTCATATGTTAATACAAATCCCTTTCATTTGATAAAAAAATGCAATATTTCTGTCGATGGAACATAATTAAGTTAGTTCTCCTTTTTCCTTTGAGGGAAATATATATGAGTTAGTTCGTTGAGAAAGAGTTTCGGTGTCGCGTCTCTTAATCCACTTTTATGGGCTTCTTGTCAGCTACAGTTTACAGATGTAACTGGGCCCTAAGGGCATCTGTAACATCCTGGGTCGAGGCTTAATAGGATTGATAGAATACTCATGTCAATAAGTTGCAACTTCTTTTCCGGAAGCTTATCTCTAAAGAACTCTAAGGTTAAGCGTGCTTGGCTTGGAGCAATTTAGGGATGAGTGACCGACCGGGAAGTGATTTCCGAATGTGCATGAGTGAGGTAAAAGTGCTCGGAAAAGACTAATGTTGGTCTGTGGGAAAATCTTAAAGGCCTATTAAGCTGCCAGGGGTAAGCGTGCCCGGCCTGGAGTGGCGGGACGTTACAGCATCCACGAGTGCTACAGACATACTGTTGTCCGTGTATGTCTTGATTATCGCATACGGACAATAAAACAGATAACTTGTACACCGCACTGTCTATTTAGTCCGGCTATATACTAATTAATTTAAGTATGAGATCTTAAATCAAAGTGATCTAGTGTCGATTTGATTTTGTACATCATTTTCTTGACGTTACGGATGGTATCGGAGCCGACTTTCGCGGTTTCATGGGCGCGTGTGTTGCACGTGTGCGAGCATGGTGTGCATGGCTGCTGTGAGCCCGGAGTGGTCACACATCATGGCACATGCGCTGCGCAGTGGACACATGGACGTGGTCAAGAGAGGAAGTTCCTGGCTCAGGGTTGACCGACGAGGACGTCGGTCTTCTAAGGAGGTGAGTGTGTAACATCCCGGCTCGGGGCTTAATAGGATTGATAGAATACTCATGTCAACAAGTTGCAACTTCTTTTCGGAAGCTTATCTCTAAAGAACTCTAAGGTTAAGCGTGCTTGGTCTGGAGCAATTTAGGGATGGGTGACCGACTTAGGGATGGGTGGCCGACCGGGAAGTGATTCTCGGGTGTGTATGAGTGAGGTCAAAGTGCTCGGAAAAGACTAGTGTTGATCCGTGGGGAAATCTTGAAGGCCTATTAAGCTGTCGGGATAAGCGTGCCCGGCACTGGAGTGGCCGCACGTTACAAGCATCCACGAGTGCTACGGACAAGCTGTTGTCCGTGTATGTCTTGATTATCGAATACGAGACAATAAAACAGATAACTTGTACACCGCACTCGTCTATTTAGTCTAGCTATATACTAATTAATTTAAGTATGAGATCTTAAATCAAAGTGATCTAGTGTCGATTTGATTTTGTACATTATTTTCTTGCCTCTATAATAGAATAAATTGTAGGCTAAAAATATACACACAAATATAATATAGTATACACTAGCGGATAGCAGGCCATGCCCAAGGAGTAGGGATCCTCTGCATTTGTGCATTAGCATTAACGAGACGACATGTGGGTCCCACACCCGCAGGGAGTGGGACCCACATGTCGGTCTCTGTTAATGCTAATGCACAAATGCAGAGGATATGCACTCATGCCCAAGACCAAACCCACATCAGGTCATGCCGAAGTAGCTACCGGGCAATGCAACAACCGAGCTGCGGTGCCAAGATTTTACCGGTCGAGCTCCTGGTCGCCACTACGCCGCGGGCAAGCTCTCGGCCTCCAGGTCGTCGCAGCTTCGTGCCTCTCTCGCATCGCAGCCAAGCTTCGAGCAACCGCTTGTGAGCTCCCAGCGTTGGGTGAAGCTTGCAGCCTCCGCTTGCCACAACAAATCGACGGGAGCTATCGTGAGACATACAACGAGCGTCCACCAAGGCCAACTATTCTCGGAGCACGAGCCGTCTTCGTCGCCTCGTGAAGCGACAGGCTGCTTCCTCTCTCTCATCATTTAATCATCTCTACATAAGCAAATAGCGCTGACATGGCGTCTTAGAGACGGCATAATTAATGGCGTTATGGGTGGCCAAAGCTTCCCGGTACATAGATTCTAGCCCCGAGAGGACGAGCATGTAACGGTTGCAATGTTGTGGTTAAAGAAAAAAACCGTAACAGTTGCAATCACCACGGGAAAATCTTCCTTCGTTGATTCGAGTGTCACTTTGTTTGTCGATTGTTTATATTCGTATACTCGACAAACAACGTCTTTTTCGAGTGCCATACAAAAAGCACTCGGCAAATCAAAAGCACTCGACCCTCTTCTTGCCGAGTGTTTTTTTCACTCGGCAAAGAATAGGGTTGCCGAGTGTTTTTTCCGACACTTGACAATTAAATTAATTTTTTTCCTTTTCTACCCTCAAAACTTTTTCTACTCACCACGTACAACATATGTTACTCCATGTTAAAATTTGGAATTTTTTTGTATTTATTTGCTATATTTAGTTAATTAATTACATTTCAAGCAATTTTTTGAATCAAGTCATATTTGAACTACAAGTGTTTCAAATAACAAAATACAATGAGTATAAAATTTATATTCGTGTTACTCAATTTGGGACCTTACCCATGAATTAAAAAGAAATTTGATATATCTTGTGTTAAGAAAATATGACCACCAATGTTTGCCCGAATAAATTTAAATTCTAAAAAATCAAATAAAGTATAAAAATCAAGAGTTTTGTCATGATGTAATGGGATTACATATGGAAGCTACGAAAAAAAGTAGAGAAGATTTCATATAAGTTATCACGTATGTTGTTTATAAGACGGAGAATCTTCAAATAAAATTCTTAGAATTGAAAATGTGTGGTTAAGATTTGGAATCAAATTGATGGCCAAATTTGAATTTGACCTCAAATTATTTTATATAGGTCAAAGATCATAAAGATCATATGAATTAGGTCATATCAAAATTTGGAACTTTTTACAATTAATTTGATAATTTTTTTATAGTATGCGAAAAAGTGTCGAGTGCTACGTGGCACGGTGGCAGCACTCGGGAAACCACTCTTTGTCGAGTGTGCGCTTTACTCGACACATGGCAAAATTTGTATTGCATGGGCGCGCACGGAGATTTTTTCTTGGGTCCAACTCACCCATCCGGCCATCCCTATCTTATCCTGATCCACTCATCGATTCAACTCGTCGGTAGTCCAGGCAGCGCATTCGTTCTAGCAATCACGTGCGCTGCGTCGTCCATTGGGACTGAATTAAATCCTACGGCTACAACTAATGGCAGCAGTCCAGCGCCGAAAAGACTGATTCGGCCCACGGCCCATTAAGCAGTGCTCGCACCATCGCCCGTCCGCGCCGCACGCGCAAGGAATTTCAGCGCGAAGAAACCAGTAGGTAGCGTAGTAAATACGATGTGGAGGGAAAAGTAAGATCGTTAGGTTATTTTTGGCACCGAAAATGCTGCTGCTGTGCCGCTCCCCTTCCCCTTGCTTTCCCAAAAATTAGTCTCCTGAATCAATCCATGCGTGGGTGAAGCAACGGTCAAGGGAAGATTAACATTCCAACTTGGTCAGTTTCTGCATGCCTTGCCGCAACTGATGGAAGGAAAGGACGATGGAGTGCCAGATGGTGAATCAAACAGGTACTATTTAGTTCTTGTATTTCTCCTTTGTCCACCGTCAAAACTGTTATGTTCTTTCTACTATCACAGTAAATCTGTTAAAGATTTTTTTACATTCGTTGATTTTACAGAGAGGAGGGTGGAATTCATATCCGTGAACCTCAGCTTGGCATGAAGTTTCAGAGTGATATTGAAGCTTGGAGGTTTTGGATTGCTTATGCAGCTTGCACTGGTTTTCAGGTCAAAAAGAGGTATGCGAATAAACAAAAATGTGATGGTAAGATTAGGTCATGTCGATTTGTTTGCTCAAAAGAAGGCCTTAGGAAAGAAGATAAAAGAGACCATTTGACAAAGTGTCCTCGAACTGAAACTAGAATTGATTGTCAAGCACGCATGGGTCTTATATTAGAAAAAGAGTTGGGAACTTATGTAGTGTCTGATCTCATCCTAGAGCATAATCATGCCTTCTATCCATCTCATGCATTGCACCTGATGACATCACATAGAAAAATTCAGAATTACAAGCTCTTGAAATTGAAAAAAAAAAACTCATCCTGCGGGGGTAAGACAGCCCCCGAAGCTTTCTAGTAAGAAGAAGACCTTCTCACGTAGGTCGAGAAACCCCCGAACCCCCCTACATTGGGGCCTGTAACCTTGTGAGAACCTGTGCCGGGACCACCATGGGTTACCGTAGCTTTCAGGTGCCTAGATGCGGCCTTGACCACATGCTTTGGTGTGGGGAGAGACGAGGGGATTTTTATTACCCCAGCCTGAAAATTCGCTCCCCCTAGAAGTCGAACTCAGGACCTTGGGGGTGCTACTAAGCCACCTCAACCACTAGGCTTTGAAATGGCTGATGACTCTGGGATTAATCCAAAAGATGGACATGAGTTAGCTAGTCATCAGGTTGGTGGATCGTGTAATCTGAGCTATACCCATCATGATTACAACAATTACTTGCGGATGAAACATCAACGTGAGATGGCATATGGTCAGGCAGGAAGTATGATGTTGTATTTTCGGGATAAAATTGTTGAGAACCCTTCATTTGAATATGTTTTGCACATGGACTGTGAGGATCAAATGGCAAATATTTTTTGGTCTGATGCTAAAATGTTAGTTGATTATGCACACTTTGGTGATGTTGTGATTTTTGACACTACTTTTGGAACAAACAAGGAGTCTAGGCCCTTTGGCGTGTTTGTTGGATTTAATCATTTTCGAGAAACTGTGGTCTTTGGTGCAACTCTGATGTATGATGAAACATTTGAGTCCTTCAAATGGGTATTTGCGACATTTTTGAAGGTGCATAATGGCAAGCAACCTAAAACAATTTATACGGATCAAGGTAGTGCAGTGGGAAAAGCGGTCCAGGAAGTATTTACAGATGCACGGCATGGCTTGTGTGTATTTCACATCATGCAGAATGGGGTGAAGCATCTATCTCCATATGAAGGCTCAAGTATTATTCTATCCGATTTTAGTGCTTGTATATATGAATATGAGGATAAGGAAACATTTGAAACAGAGTTTGACGTAATTAGAAGCATGATGCAAAAGCAAACTTGGCTGGATAGTATCTACAAGATCAAAGAGAAATGGGCTGAACGTTATATGACAGATGTTTACACATTGGGAATGAGAAGTACACAGTTAAGTGAGAGTTTGAATAGTGAATTGAAAGACTACTTCAAATCTAATTTTGATATCATTCGATTGCTAAGGCATTTTGAATGGGTAGTGCTGGGAAAGAGAAATAAGGAATTGGAGTCACTCTTTGATTCAGTGAAAAGGATTCCAAGAATTAAGGTGAGGACAGCTATGATGGTGCAAGCAAACAAACTGTACATGCCCATAATTTTTGAAGCTTTTCAAAATGAATATGAGCAATGTTTGACAGCTTGTGTTAGTTCGTTGGATGTAGAAAATCAATATCTCATTGCAGTTGGAAATGAAGATTTAACATTCGGAAAGGAGTACAAAGTTATTGGTAATCCTCTAGAGGAAACCGTTACATGCACGTGCAATCAGTTCAAAAGAATTGGAATATTGTGTGTTCATGCTTTGAAAGTTCTTGATTTGATGAACATCAAGGCACTACCACAACAATATATATTAAAATGATGGACATGAGAAGCACACAATGGAGATGTGCAAGACAACCTTGGAAGATGTATAATAGAAAATCCGAAGTTGGATGCTATACGTCGTAAAAAACACCTCTCTCACAAATTTCTCAGTTTGGTTGAGCAAGTAGCCAGCTCAATAGAATGTTGTTTGTTGATAGATAACAAACTTGACATCCTCAGTAAAGAAGCTTTGGATCACTTCAATGCTTCTGGAAGTACTTCAGGGAGTCCTTGTGCAGCCCCTATTGATGTGCAGGCACCAAATGATGATATAATAAGGAATGCACGCCTAAAGCCGAAGAAAGTCCAGTAAAAAAAGGAAAGCAACATGGCTAGATAATAAGCAAAAGGGAAGGAGCAGAATACAAAAGAAAACTAAGGTACGTTACATATTCGAGTGCTATATCCCAACTTCATTTGCAATACTAATATGAGCAGAACTGAGTTCTTTTTTTTTTCTTTTGATTTCATTCTTTCTAGCTACAAGAGTGTAAACATGATGGCGGCTTGGAGCCACAAGTGGCAGAGGATAACACTTTCAGGGACAATGTGAGGGATTTTGAACAGTATGGAGTTATAAATAGCTTCACTCAATTATTGATGGTAATCTTAACCATATACTAAAATATATTAATTCGGTGAATAAAATGTTAACGAATTTTTTCTATTGCGTGTTGCAGGGATCAAATTCCAGTGGTATTGCAACTGAAGAACAGTTCCAGTTTTAGAGATTGCATTGCAGGGAATTTCTTTTGGTAGTTTGTCAGTGCATAAGTGACCATAGGCAATGCTACTACTGTCTCCTGCCTGCTAAAACATGTTTATTTTGTATTAATTTAATGTGCCCTCAAATCAGTTTATTTTGTATTAACCGTGACACTGAAATTCAAGATGTGGCCCTTTTGTTTTTGTAATATTCAACTGAGCACAATAGTGTGCAATGTTAGAGATTCATGCATTGCAGTCAATTCAGCATTCTATTGGAGGAAATGAGCGGATGAGCGCTGGAATGGTTATTGGGACGTTTCCGTCCGGCTCCTGGGCTGAGGAGACGATGCTTGCAGAGGCTTTCCGACGCTGGACTGCTGCCATGAGTTGTAGCCGTAGGATTTAATTCAGTGCCGATGGATGACGCAGTGCACGCGACTGCCAGAATGACTACGCTGCCTCGGCTACCGACGAGTTGAATACTCCTCTCTCTCTCACACACAATCTTATCCACATCCACTCATCCCCACTCTTCTCTCTCTCTCTCTCTCTCTCTCTCTCTCTCCACGGCAGGCGCGGCGTGGTGGCCACGACGACGGTGTAGCGGGCTAAGCGGGCCTTGCTTGGGCCTAGTGCCCCCGAGTGGTGGCAGAGGCGGCGCGGCGGCGGCTCGGGCTGGAGACGACGACAGCCATGGGCGGAGGCGGAGGCGGCGCGTCCCAAGGCTAGAGGTGGAGGCGGCGCGTCCCTAGGCTAGAGGTGGAGGCAACGCGGGCTCGGGCTAGATAAGGAGGCGGCACGGGCTTGGGATGGAGATGGAGGCTGGAGGGGGAGGCAGCGTGGACCCTAGCTAGAGTTAGAGGTGGTGCGGGCTTGGGCTGGAGGCGGAGGCTGCGCGGCAGGTCCCGGGCCTCAAGGGGTGACAGTCGCATCGGTGCGGTGGCGGCTCCCCACCGGCGTGGTGGGGTGGCGGTCCCTTCCTCCGGTGGAGGCAGCCGAGGTGAAGTGGTGGTCGGTGGTGGCCCTGGCCTCCGGTGGTGGTGGCCTAAGGTGAAGCGCTGCTCGGCGGCGGCCGCTACCCTGGCGTGTGTGGTAGCGTGGTGGTCCACTAGCCCCATGTGATGTGTCTTTACTTTTTTTTTAATTATTTTTCCAAAAATCTTTTGCCGAGTGTCGGTTTTACCACTCGATAAAGCCTTTGCCGAGTGCCCAAGCGAAAGCACTCGGCGAAGACCTGTTTGTAGACAAAAGCCTTGTCCGAGTGCATTTGGCACTCGGCAAATACTGAGTTTTCCCGTAGTGAACGTGGATTGCTCCATGGATAAAAATGACATTTCCTACGCTTGCGTGCGGCTTAACTCAACCTGATCAAAATTTTCTCTTACAAAGGTTCACCATAACAACTTTCTATTCAAAGATTGATCATAACTTTTCGACTCAAAGTATCATTATAACTTTCTAACCAAAGATTTGCTGCAAAAATTTCAAAGAAAACCTTTGTTCCAAAGTTTCTGATTAAGTTTCCTAAAATGAAAACTTCAGGTGCGAAAGTTTACTAAAAATGATTTTTTTACGTCCGAATCTGGTTTGTGACTTTCTCCTCGTGCTTGCTAATTTGACCCCCCCCTAAAAAAAGGGTGTGTCTAGTTTCCATTTGGGTGGAAATTTGGATAGTTTCCAATCAACTTTTTCATCCTTTCATCCCGATCCAATCATTCAAATGTTTTTTGAGAAAATACAAATGTTCTACCTAAGAACTAATAGTTCCAGCAGTACAATTTCATTAGTTCTAGGACGCAAGGCATGTACACTCATCCCTATAACTACACATATGCAAACCGTACCCCTATGAGCATCTTTGAAGAATGAGCCAATATATCCTCGAGAATGATGAAGTCACCAGCGACATCTCGTTGGGGACGGGAGCGTCGCCTATCACTGAAAGCACAATGAATCATAGAAAATTCGCTCTACAGGGAGTCAAACCCTATGCTAGTTTGGGGCTATTTGTTTTCTGGGATCTAAACTTAATAGCTGTCACATCAAAGAGAATCTTACTATTTAGGAGTTCCAAATAAAGTTTAATTACAAAACTAATTTTAGGCTCCTAGGCTAATTTGCGAGACGAATCTAATGAGGATAACTGAGTTGCAATTAGAATACGGTTACTGTAGCATCATTTTAAGCTCATTAGATTCATCTAAAAAATCAGCACTCATTTGTTAAGAAGGTTTTATCATTAAATTGATCGAAATATGCATTAGCAGGATTATCTTTGATGTGACAGTGCTAAATTTTAGTGGTAAGAAAACAAACAACCCCTAAAGCTATTGTAATCACTAACCACTAGGCTACGTACCCTTTCACATAATCAAAGAATTATTGATGAGCTAAAGAATGTGGGTCGTAATGCATTATTTGAGCAACATAGGCTATATCATTCCATAAATGGTGGTGAGGAGGAAGATGAAGAGAAGATAATGATGATGAGGAACACAATAATTCCACATGTTTTAGGTGTATATATTCCATAACTGAGACGACAGAGAGGCAGGAAGTTTTACGTGAGATGAGGTGGGAGCGGGTTACTTAAGATCCAATGGTTACAGATTGTTTAGCATCTTAACTAATGGTCAGATGTTTTTTTTTGAGAATTTCTTTCTTTTTTCTCCGATTAACGTGGAGGCCTAAAAAGGAACCTCCAATTAGTAAATATAAGATGTTAGGGGTAATTTCGTACATGCTATTGCAAAATATTAAGATCTCAAATATGCTAATGTAAAACAGCTTATCCTATATACGCTGTTGGATTACAACTTTTATTTCATATTTGCTATTGGTAAATGTGAAAAGACGAAACTACCCATGTCTTCTTCCTTTAACCATATTGATGCGAATTAAGTTGCTACCACGCTGCGCTGCTACTGCCTGGTCGGTGGCACCTGCATGGGCTCACCCGCCCAGCTGTTACCCTATCATTGCTACCGCAACCACTGCCTCGCGCTTGCCTGGCTGATGTTAATGCCTGGCGTCTCCGCTTCGCCTTGTGCTATGGGCGGAGCCAGCATAGTTCAAGGGTCTTCACTTGAACACCCTTGATTTTTGCATAAAAGCATCAATTCTTATGGCATTCTTTATACATACATTCAAAATAGGGCGAAATGCAATATAGTTGAGTATAGACATCGTTTCTAGCCTAGAAAAATTCTGTTTATAAACTTGGACAAGATTTCCTTCACAGTTTTCCATGCTTTGAGGTTGTATCTATTAGTTTGAACAACCATATTCAAAATTCTAGCTCCGCCACAACTTCGTGCTGAGGTTGCTTCTACCGTCACTGCTTTGTGTCAGTCCTCTTCTTTCTTCCAACCATTTTGATCCCAACTGAAAGGGCTCTATTTTGGTCACGAACCTTGGCGAATCATAGTATAGGTATTCTATTTGGGTCATCAGTGTTTTCTGTGTCTTGGTATTTTAACTGATAAGCCCTCACTACAGGAAACCGGTTATATGCCGTGTGCCAGGGGCACACGGCACAAGCCAAATAACACACGGCACATACCACACGGCATATTTTTAGACGACACAATTATTGTGCCGTGTGTAATTTATCGGGCACACGGCACAGTTAACCAACCGTGCCGTGTGCCCTCTGTCGAGCACACGGCACAGTTTTCCCATTGTGCCATGTGCCAATGTCATGGCACATGGCACAGTTATTTGTGCCGTGTGTAATCCTGAAGGCACACGGCACAGATCCCTATGTGTCGTGTGCCCGATAAATTACACACGACACAAATTTTGACACACGGCATATACGCTGTCTCCCGTAGTGCCTTATCCTTGATATAATTTCTATAATACATTTTAGGTCCTCTACTAAGGAGGAATACAAATTTATTATCTTTTAGAAGTATGCATGTGTGACACACACATCGTATTGTACTTTAGTGATATATAATATTTATTAGAAACATAATAATAAACACGAATAAAATAAGTAATGTACTGTTGTATGACAACATGAACAGAATATAAAAACTCTAGTAAATACATGATCGCATTATTACAAAGCTATTGGTTTTGAGAGGGTATTGATCAAATATGTTTCACCTAGTGTGGTGACTATTGCGGTGAACCACAATATTACAAACCATTATTACGTATCTAGTATTTGGGCTATCTGCCAATCTTAAATGTCCACCTACATCTTTTGGTGTACAAATGGCACACAATTGCACCTTCTCTATACCAGCTCGGACGGTCTCCACACGCCTCCGTGTTGATATGGCGGGGCTCGGCGCTAGGCCTTCGTCGTGCTATGTACCCATGACGCCAAGTCTTCTACCGTTGTGCGTTGGGTCCGGATCCGGCAATAGTTTCTCTCGGAGGTTCAAATGTGAATTTTTTTCCTAAAGGCCCATTTTGTAAAAAATCCACCTTTTCTTGAGTTTTCCAATAATGAAGATCACTCCGTCGAGGAATTATCTCGGCACTAATACTACCTAGTCCTTAATGAGCGTGGAATTCGATGATGCAACACACAAAACACACAAGAAAACACGAGATTTTAGATAGGTTCAGGCCTCTCGATCCGTTGACGCCGGTTTTTGACCAAGGGACCCATTGACAGCGACTATAGGTCAAAAGAGGGTCGGTGGGCAGAAGGCCGACGGCCGCTTGGGCGAGTAAAAGGTGCGTCCCTCCCGGGAATCGTGCGCGGACGCCAACGGAAGAGCATAATATTGATGGGCCCGGCCCGCGTTGTAAAATTAGAAATAATAGTTTAATTTTGGAAAAAGGATCCTAGTCGGTTAGGAAATCGGCCCGAAGAGGGTCCGAGGAGGATTCTTCGTGCCGAGTATAAATTTGTACTCGGATGCAACCTGTAAACTCGATTCACATCCAATACAACTTTCGGCGCATCGCCAAACCCTAATTTTCTGTCAAGTCTTTACTCGTTTTCGCGGGGATCTTCGGGGCTCCGGTCGACAACAAGTTGGCTTGACAAGGTAATTATGTCGTCTAATTCTCGGCGCATTGTTCGTAATTAGATGGCTTAATTGCTAGTTATCCGGCGACCGGATCTGTTTTCGACCGTCGTAGTGAGTATCGGCCGGGATGAGTCAAGTCGACCTGGTCCGGGCTCGTGGTGGAGGTAGTTTGACTTGTCCTGCCTCCCCGTCTCAGCCTTTGCTCACAACGCCGATTGGCTCGGATCTGGTCGTTCGAGTCACGATAGCCGCTATGAAATTTCTTTAACATCTTAGCCGATTCGATCGCGCAGATTCGATTGACGTGTCCTGTGTTTGCCTTTGCGATAGTTGACTTGTCCTAGGCGCATGCAGCCGATTGGATAGGATGTAGATTTACTTTCATAGTTAAGGCGTTTATGATTGTGCTTGTCCTGAATCGGCCGAGCGTGCGCGGCCGTTAGACCTGGTCCGATCGTGTGCCATCGCTTGACTTGTCCTGTTGGAGCGACTGGTCGATTCGGATCTGTGTGGTTGTATTTGTCTTACTCGTTCTTTCGGAGTGTTTAGCCGATTGCTTATCACGTTCATTAGCTGTTTTATGTTCAATTAGCCAAATCTGTTAAAGCTGCCTTTGGACCCGAGTTATTAGTACGATTTCATTGATCATCATTATACATCTAGATATGATCTAATAACTCATTGTTATGATCAATGGCAGAATCGGCCGGATGCCTGATCGGCCGATTTATCTGCTCCGATTGATGATTAAACCATCTTCTTGCTATCAAATTAATTACATCCCATTAATAATTACCTTGTTTACATTTTATTCGATAATGCATCCCTGCAAAGTCTTAATGATTTGATCGTTTACCGACGAAATCGGCTGCTAGCCACCGATCGCATGTTATAGCGTCGGCCGATTTCAGTATCGTTTGTATCACGGTTCGTTTGCCTGGCATTTAATACATAAATGGATGGGCCGTGCTGCTCCCTGTCGATGGCCGATTTTGTCTATCTTACGCCGGAATCGGCTACGGCTGCACATCGGTCTATCCGGGCCGATGACCCGGAATTTTACACCTTTTATTGTCTTTGTTGGTTTGCAGGAAAACCATCCGGCACGCACCAGCGCACACGAGAATCGGCGAGCTGAGCCGGTCCGTTGGGAGCACAGGGCCCTGCATCAGCCGGGTTTCGGTGGACTCTCCGGACAACGGTGTGTTGGCGACTTTTGACGTCAACACACTTTTTGGCACGCCCAGTGGGACGAAGCAACCAGGATCAAGATGTCGTACATGCAGGCTGTCGGGGAGGACGGAACACCAATGGTCGATGCTGAAAATCGACCGATTTTTGTTCCAGTTCCTCTTAGGACGGATGGCAAAGGGCATGGAGAAGTTTCGATGACAACGAGGTTTCGGCCTGGGGAAGATGACGACAGAACAAAAGCTGCAGTACCAAGAATACCTGGCCGAAGCAATGAAAAAGTACTTTCAAGCCTTGAAAGTGACACGTGGCGAGTGGCCACAAAAGGAGACATCCCTCGGATTCTGCATCCGGAAGAACTAGACCAAATCAAAGCCCGGAGACTGCCGGATGCCAACCAACTCGATGATATGGTCAACTCGTCCGTTCATCGGGCCCTAATCAATCAATCGGGCGTGTTGACCAACACCATCGGGAATTTGATCAAGGACACGATTGATGACAGATCGTTCACCGAAGGATATTCTGGACCTGCGTACACTCAGCCTTTTGGCACTCTTGTACGACCAATTCAGGGAGTCGGCCTCCGGAATACCACACCGCCAACAGGGTTTCAGCCCTCGTACGGCATGCCACCTCACCTATGGCCTGGCAAAGACAATGCAAATGCAAGTACCAAGTACGACCCAGCTAGGCAAAGAGGATAACAAGTGGCCCCAAGAAGTCGGTAACGGAGGAGGGCGACAAACAAGATGTACAACAGCCGACTTTTGAGTTAGGGGCAGCGACCAATGTGGCAGCGGTCCCGCAGGTGGCACAGACAGCCCAATTTCTTCTACGTACCAAATACCGGCCCGAGTAGAATTGAGAACTCACCCACTATAGTACGGCCGATATCTCGGTATTCCACGACCAACCGCATCGGCTGGGGGACAGGGATTCATGACTGGACGGCCGATCCAATCGGCCATGAATTATGGAATCGCTCCGCGTACACTCGTTCCCGGCTACCGGCACCGGGATTTCTGGAAACGGCTCGTTGATACACCCGACCGGGGGCAGCCCAACACAGCTTATATGACGGGGACCGGGTCGGCGATCGCTGAACCCAATGATATGAATAGCCTCATGATTAAGATCGCCGATATGATGAAAGATCAGTTCGATTTGAAGCCTAAGGAGAAAAGTGCATTGTATCGGCGACCTTACCTCGATCTGGATGGATTCCGTGGCTTTACCCAATAAGTATAAAATTTCTGAGTTTTCCAAGTTTTCTGGGCAAGATAACACATCAACTATGGAGCACATCAGCCGGTATGACGCACAGCTTGGTGAGGCGTCTACTCAGGAGGCTTTGCGGGTTCGGCTATTCCCACTGTCATTGTCCGGATCGGCCTTTTCATGGTTTGCTTCGCTGCCACCTGGTTCTATTCGGAGTTGGGCCGATCCGGAGAAAAGGTTTCACTCGTACTTCTTCACGGGCATTACCGAGCTTAGTTTGTCCGATTTAATGGCAGTGAAACAGAAAACCGGGGAATCGGTGGCTGATTATATACAGAGGTTCGGGACTCGAGGGGACGATGTTACAATCTGAACCTGACAGAGCAACAGCTTGGCCGAAATCGCTTATGCGGGGCTATTTTCCAACATTAAAGAAAAGTTTACCCCACATGAGTTTGATGGGCTGGCACAGCTGACCCGCAGGGCGATCGGCCAGGAAGAGAATCTCCAGCTCACCAGGAATCGGCGGTATCGGGTGACTTATGCTGATTTCGACAGTGAGGAAGATGAAGAGGGAATTAATGCAGTTGAGTGGACTAATAACAAACGGCCGATATTTTCTCCGCATGTCAATCCTAAGGAGAAGAAATATGATTTTGATTTATCTAAGGCCGACGAAATATTTGATCAGCTGCTGCGGGAAAAGAAAATCCAGCTTTCCCCTCATCACAAAATTCCTACGCCGAAGAATTGAAGAAAATGGCTAAGTGGTGCAAGTGGCATGGAAATTTGCATCATAACACCGTTGATTGTTATGCTATGAGAGATGAAATCCAGAGGGCGGTTGACGGTGGGATATTGCGAGCAGCCGATGTAAAGAAGAAGATGAAAGTTGATGGGCACCCTTTCCCGGCTAATACGATGTACATCAACACCATCGGCGGTGGATCGGCTGGTTTCATACGCCGATATGAGAGGAAGAGGGAGAGGGAAGAAAGAGCCCAGGTGGCACGTGAACAAGAATCTATCGACCAAAGTCAGCGAGTACGGACAAGACGTGATCCGCCAAGAAGATTTTGACCCACACCGGGCTTGTCCTTTCTTTCGATCGTCTGGGACCAAAACATGAAGCTTCCATCTATCGAGAACTGCCCGCAGTGCATTGGCCGAAAAGAGTATCGTGATGGCGGGTCATCAAGTTACCAGGGACGGCCGATTAGTCGCAACTACGAATCGCAACAATCGGCCCCCGTAAGAGCAATCGGCTATGATCACGGCTATGATGAACGGAGATACGTAGTGCCAAAGAGAACCTCCGTTCACGATCGGTCGGGGCCAATCAACGATGAAGAAGAGTTTGATCACCAGTACCATGAAGATTCGAGAGGCGATCAAACCAAGAACGAAAAACAGTGGTGCCCCGGTGGTTTGCTCGACAGAAACTCGGAAGAGGAGGCTCCAAAGAATGCGCTGTCGAGAAATCAAGGGTGGACGATATTACGAGAGATGACCAAGATGATGAGTCCAAGCCCAAGAAGGAATGGAGGCCGAAAGTGCAGTCTCAAGTGGTCCGGGCTGAAGCCGCGGTGAATATGATATCCATGATGCCCAGGATTGTCGGATCGGCCGATGAAAATTCGGTCGAAGAAGAACCGATTGGGGAGACTTCGGAGATTCCGTGGACGCCGGAATCGGCGGTATTTGATAAGCCGATCAACTCCGATCATTTGCATCTCAAGGCATTGTACATTAGCGGCTACGTCAATGGGTCACCAATGAGGAAAATGTTGGTCGACGGAGGGGCAGCGGTCAATGTCATGCCGATTACTACATACCGCAAGCTCGGGAAGACGCCGGAAGAAATGATGAGGGCTAATCCGACGCTCAAGGATTACAGCGGGAAAAGTCAAGATGTGCGTGGGGCCGCAATAATGGAGATCACCGTGGGCAGCAAAACCATACCCGCCACATTTTTCATCATCGACGGGAAAGGTGCATACACAACTTTGTTGGGGAGAGATTGGATTCATGCCAACCGTTGCATCCCATCAACCATGCACCGGTGCTTGATTCAATGGGTCGGCAACAAGGTCGAAATCGTGCGGGCTGATAAGTCCGTAACCATCGCGACCGCCGATTTCGAGTTTGCCGGTCTGGAAAGCCTGCCTTGTTTCTCGGGCACATATTGGGATGCGGAGGCCGTAAACATCACCGACGACGGAATTGTTGTGACCGGGGGTCGAGTACCCCCGGCTGCTCCGATGGGCCCCACAGGAGAATTGACGGACAATCGGCCGATTAACACGCACACTGGAGATATGATGAATCGGCCGATTAACGAACCAGAAGATGGGAAATTAGGCCACGGTTTTGTGTCGGCCGACGAGTTAGAAGAAGTAGATATAGGGGATGGAGACAAGCCTCGACCGACATATATTAGCAAGAAATTGTGTAAAGAAGTAAGAGATGAATTAGTGGCCTTGTTGAAAGAATATAAAGATTGTTTTGCTTGGGATTATAGCGAGATGCCCGGACTCAGCTGATCGATCGTTGAACATCGGTTGCCCACCAAGCCCGGATATCGGCCATATAAGCGTGGGGCTCGGAAAATTGACCCTAGGTATTATGAAGCCGTCAAAGAAGAGATTATCAGATTATATGAGGCCGGCTTCATTAAGCCATGCCGATATGCGGAGTGGGTTTCCAGTATTGTCCCGGTGGAAAAGAAAAATGGAAAGATGCGGGTCCGCATTGACTTCAGAAATTTGAATAAGGCGACTCCGAAAGATGAGTACCCAATGCCAAACGCCGATTTGTTAGTTGATGCAGCCGCCGGCAACAAAATTTTGAGCTTTATGGATGGAAATGCTGGGTACAATCAGATTTTTATGGCCGAAGAAGATATATCGAAGACAGCGTTCGGATGCCCCGGAGCGTTGGGACTATATGAGTGGGTTGTCATGACCTTCGGCCTAAAAAATGCTGGTGCCACATATCGGAGAGCCATGAATTTTATATATCACGATTTGATCGGCCGATTGGTTGAAATTTATATTGATGATGTCATGGTGAAGTCAAAATCGGTTGGAAGTCATGTGGCTGATCTCGGAGAAGTGTTGAAGAGGACAAGACAATACGGCTCGAAGATGAACCCGCTCAAGTGTGCGTTTGGTGTCTCGGCTGGACAATTTCTGGGGTTTATTGTGCATGAAAAGGGAATTGAAGTCGGCCCTAAGAGTATTGATTCTATCGGAAGGCTGGAACCACCGACGAACAAGACAAAGCTCCGATCCCTGATCGGCAAGATTAATTTTATTAGGCGATTTATCTCAAACTTGTCCGGTCGACTTGATGTATTTACGCCATTATTAAAACTCAAGGCCAATCAAGAATTTCGGTGGGAGCCGATCCATCAACGGGCTTTAGAAGATATCAAGAAATATTTGGTGTCCCCACCGAGTGATGGTTCCGCCAAAGTCGGGCACACCCTTTAAGTTATATTTATCGGCCGATGATAGGTGCATCGGCTCGGCGTTGACTCAAGAATAGGAGGGAAAAGAGCGGGTCATATTTTATCTCAGCCCGCAAATTAGTTGATGCAGAAACGCGGTATCCGGAGGTGGAAAGGTTATGTCTCTGTCTATATTTTTCATGCACAAAACTAAGGCATTATCTCGTTAGCCGAGGAGTGTACTCGTGGTTTGCCAGGCCGATGTCGTAAAATATATGTTATCGGCCCCGGTCCCCAAAGGCCGGTTGGGCAAATGGATGTTGGCAATTGCGGAGTTTGATCTAGGATACGAATCGACCAAAGCAGTAAAAGCACAAGTATTGGCTGATTTGATAGTGCAACACGGTGAACACTCGGCCAAATACGTTGAACCGAGTGCCATGGACGGTATTCTTTGATGGTTCAATTTGCAAGGAAGGAAGTGGAATCGGCTTGGTTGTTGTGTCGCCTCGGGGGCAATACGTGGATACTCTATTACAGTAGAGGCGCACACCAACAACCAAGTCGAATACGAGGCAGTATTAAGAGGACTGGAATTACTCATCGATGCCGGGGCTGATTTTGTGGAAATTTTCGGCGATTCCTTGTTGGTTGTGAGTCAGCTGGCTGGTGAGTATGAGTGTAAAGATGAAATATTGTTGCAATATCATAAAAAGTGCCGGAAGTTACTGAAAAGATTCAAGTGTGTTAAAGTTAGCCATATACCAAGAGAGCAGAACTTCGAAGCAAATAACTTGGCTCAACTAGCATCCGGATATCGGCTCGCCGAAACAGCTTGGAAATAGCTGATATTGAAGAAGCCGATTGGCGTACGGAAATTCGAAATTTTTGAGCAATCCATCCCAACCTACAGATAAGAAGATAAGATATAAAGCCTTGAAGTATGTTCTGTTGGATGATCAATTATTTTTCAAGACAATTGATGGGGTGCTTCTCAAGTGTATTGACGATACCGAGGCCAAAGTGGTAATGAGCGAAGTACATGATGGGATTTGCGGAACACATCAATCGGCCCATAAAATGAAGTGGCTGCTAAGGCGAGCTGGTTATTACTTGGCCGACAATGTTGGCCGATTGTTTCAAATATTATAAAAGTTGCCAAGATTGCCGGAAATTCGGGCCTATACAGAGGGCGCCTGCATCGGCTATGAATCCAGTAATCAAACCTTGGCCGTTTAGAGGCTGGGCCATGGATATGATCGGCCGGATAAATCTAGCATCAAGCAAAGGACATCAATACATATTGGTAGCTACAGATTACTTCACGAAGTGGGTTGAAGCGGCACCCTATCGCAAAGTTTCGACGGCTGACGTGATAACGTTTGTTAAAGAGCATATCATTTATAGATTTGGGATTCCAGAAACAATCACGACAGATCAAGGATCAGTATTCACGTCGGACGAATTTCAATCTTTTGCTGAAGAGATGGGGATTAAGTTGATTAATTCGTCGCCATATTATGCCCAAGCTAATGGCCAAGCTGAAGCGGCAAATAAGAGTATGATCAAGTTGATCAAGCGGAAAATACAAGAGTATCCTCGTAAGTGGCACATGAAATTGATGGACGCTTTGTGGGCTTATCGTATGTCACGGCATGGGGCCATGCAAGTCGCACCGTATCAGCTTGTATATGGGCACGAAGCCGTACTCGCCATGGGAGACAGCTATCGGCTCCGGAAGGATTGAATTGCAACAAAAGCTATCGGCCGATCAGTACCACGGATTGATGATGGATGAATTAGAAGATGTAGTACAAAATCGGCTGGATGCATTGGAAAAGATAGAGCAGAATAAGGCGAGGGTCGCCCGCCATTATGATAAGAAGGTTGTGCAGAAACAGTTTAAAGAGGGCGATTTGGTCCGGAAGCTTAGGATGCCGATCGGCGTGAAGGACAATCGGTTTGGTAAATGGTCGCCTAATTGGGAAGGACCTTATTTGATTAGCCGATCGGCACCGGGTAATGCATATATTTTGAAAGAGTTAGCAGGGGAAGAATTTGGCCGAGCACTTAATGGGAAGTATTTGAAGCAGTATTATCCTAGTATTTGGATTAACTCATAGTGTTCGGCCTAAAAGAGACTGCAGCCGATATCGATATACATCGCCTTGAGACGGCCGATATTAAGAGTATCGCCCTTAGCCAAAATATGAAAGTAAAACGCAGACAAATCAGCCGATGTTTTAAACATCGTCTTCGGATGGCCGATATTATTATATATCGCCCTTAGTGCCGATGTTTTAAACATCGTCTTCGGATGGCCGATATTATTATATATCGCCCTTAGTGCAAAAATATTTACAACCAGATTTTGTTCGGAGTTCTATTACACCTAAGCATGATCGACGGCCTTAGCACGGGACAAAATGTCTTGGACGACAGATACTGCACGGGCCAGCATGGAGTCAAGTTTGGCCATGACCAACAGGTCGTCTTCAACGGGGCCGACATCATCATGCGCCGCGGCAACCATCTTGTCGGCCGCTTGGATTGCCTCGTCCGTCGCCTTCGTTGAGCCTCCACATCAACCGACAGCTGTGCAATGGTGGCTTCCAAGGCCGCCGCCTCCTTCTCCTTGAGAGCCGGCGATGCTCTCAAATCGGCAATCTCCTTGTTGATTACCTGCAGTTCATCCTGCCGATTTGAGAGTTGCTCTTGCATCTCTTGGGTCTTGCGGGCCTCCTCCTCGGAACGCTTGATGGAGTTCTCGGCGAGTAACGCAGCTTGCTGCTGCTCCGCGTGGCGAGCCGGACGCTGCCGGGCACGGATGAAGTCCATTTGCCGGTACTCCATGTATGCCACGCGATGCGGAGCATCGCGCACATCGGCCGGGAGCTCGGTCCGGACCTCCAAGTACCGGGCCCGTATGGGGTGGGCGTCGGCCACCAAGCGATCAACCGAAGAAGCCTCAAGCCTGCGCGCGATTTCGGTCATGGTGATGAGACCAGAGGTAGATACCAAAATCGGCGCAGGACGAGGGAAGCCGAGCGCCTGAAATACCAAGAAAAGTAAGATGAAGCTAATGATTAGCGGCGAATCAAGGAAGAAATAGTAAAAGAAACAGACTGCGAAGCATCAATGCGAAGCGGCCGGACGTCCATCGGTCGTGCCATTGAACCCACGGGTTCATATGTTTTAAGCAGCTCTCGGCCGGCCGATCCACCGTCACCAGCGACATCTTCGGAGGTGGCATCGGGCGACGCTCTGCCGGCTGGCTCATCGGCAGCGGTGCCTTCAGGAGAAGCCGCGGGCGGCTCCCGGCCGGCCGATTCTTCGTCGGCAGCGGTGCCTTTGGGAGGAGCCGTGGGCGACACGAGGCCGGCTTGTTCAGCTTCGGCGGCGGCCTCGGGAGACGCAGGCCGATCCGAGTGAGTTGGGCTCTCCGTAGGGTTCGGATCGGCCCGGCTTGGTACAACTTCGGACTCCGGAGCTGTTTGAGTCGGCCTTTCGAGCGTCGGCGTCTTGGCCCGTGGAGGAGTCGGCGAGCGGATAGGCCTATCGGGCGTTGACGTTCGGGCCCGAGGAAGAGGGACCGCCGATTCCTGCTAAGAACTCATAGTTAGATGGCATGTTAAGTGAAAAGGAATCGGCGATCATGCAATAACAAACCTGCCGCAGCGGAGATGGTTCATCGTAGTAGTCCGGGTCGGACGGGCGCACAGAGCTGCTTTAGCGGCGCGCGGTATCGCTTCGGGGCTCGAGTCGACCCTGCGGCTGGCACATTAGCCTTCCTCTTTTTGAGAGCGGCTGTTTTAGTTTTGGCCTTGCGGGCAGCTGGCGCCCTCGACTCATCGCCGCAAATGCTTGAGCAGGAGTGCGGTCGGTGAAGCCGATATTCGGAACAATTGGGCTCGGCATTAAATATGCAATCGGCCGGCCACCGATGCTCCGGGTCGGCGGCTCCTCCGAGTCCGACTGAAAGAGAATATACAAGAGTGAGCATTTAGAGTGGCCGATTTCATTTACAAAATCGGCCTTACAAAATAAATCGGCTACACGTACCTCGGCGAAAGGTTCTCTCGGGACTAGGCCGGAGAAGAAAGAAGCGGTGTTCCGGCTGCGGAGGTGCCGGTTCCACTCGCCCCACCAACGGTCAAAGAGGCGAGTACTCCGGGCGCCGGGGAAAATCCGGCCAAGTCGCCGGTGACAACATCGGCGGTGCGGCCGACGAGCCAATTCCACCGAATGGCGTTGTCGACGAGCAGCCCGCGCCTTTATCCGCCCCACATAGAAGAGGCTGGGGGCAACCGGCCGAAGCCGAGTTGGCGGGCCGCCACCGACGGGTGGTAGAATTCATAGGAGCAGAAGGCCTTGCTCCCAGCAATAAGTCCCGTCGACAGCGAGACGGGGCGGAGGCGGGTGGTGAAGATCTTGACCGCCTCCCCGTCGGCCGTTGGGAAAGTTGGGTCGATCGAAAAGGAGTGTCATACCCCTTCTCGAAGAAATCGATGTACGGGTACCAATCCGTACTTTCGTTGTTGAGGCCCTTGTAGAGGGCGGCGAACCAATACGCCAGGTTGTCATCCGACATAGCCGCCCCGGTGCCATGGATAACGCTTCCCCGAAAGAAATGCACCGGCTGAATCCGGGCGTGGCCGATTCGGGCGTAGTTGCCGGGGAAGGTGAGCGCACCGAGGTCCGGATCGATGGCCTTGGTGGTATGGAGGGACAACCACATTTGGATAAACCACCAAGGGCCACCCAGGTTCTTGATCGATCGGCCGGAGCGCAACTCCACCGAAACCTGGTGAAGAGGGAGGTACGCCGACCCCGGAAGATACTTGCCCATGGGAAGGGCATGGCTGTCGGCCGATACATCGGCCATCGGCAGAAAATTGTTTGTGTGGCTCACGCCGACCCCACAAAAGAAGAAGTGGTCGAGCCACATGTTGAGGAAGGCGAGATGTTCGCGGCGATCGACCGTGCCGTGCCCCTTGTTGTAAGTCCGAATATAGCCCTTCCAGCCCCTGGTGTCTTTGGGGTTGATCCGGTGGGAGGACTTAATGCGGACAGCATCCGGAGTGGCCTCCGCCGTGATGTTCGGATCGGCCAACATGATCGTATCCAATAAGGTCATGGTAGCCGGGCCGTGGCCAAACATAAAGCGATTCGGGGCATCTAACCGAGAGATAGCAAGCGGCCGCCGGCAATGGTTCATTCTTATGATGATCGGCCGGAGAAAGTTTGATGGCATGGGCGATGCCGATGTCGGCCCAACCTTGCGGATGAACGGCCGACACCCGGTTATACCAATCACGCCATCCCGCAACGGGGTCGGCCATGACCGAAAGCTGTTGGCCCACTCGGCCGATAATGGGGACTCGTTGCCGAAACGGAACCCGGTTCGTTTCAGCACGGATGAGGTCCGTGGGGTCGGGATCACCCATAGGACCCAAGAAGAAATGGGTCGGGATGTTGGACGGAATAGCGACTTGATTCCGGATCTCCTAAAAACAAAAAACAAAAAAAATAGGGCTAAAATGAGAAGCGGAACGGGAAGAAGATAAATTGTGAAAATGAACAAGAACAAGAACACGAAGAAAATTTGCAAAAGTAGGAAAGAAGGATGCCCGAATGTACATTACCTCCGGAACGGCGTTGGTGGTGGCGACGACGCGGCCGGCGAGCGGCAGCCGCAGCAGCAGCAACGAGCAGGATTCATGGTCGCCGGAGAAGAAAAACGGCGACGGCGCGGTGAGAAGTTGAAAAGGCTCGAGGAGGAAAAGGTCGCTGGAATGGAGGAAGATGAAGGCCAAGGAGAGGAAACAGATGGGAAATAACCGGGGTGGCCCCGGGTTTTATGGAGAAGTGACGGGCAGTAAAACCGGCGCAATAAAAGAGAATAGATCGGTCCGACGCATGCGTTGCATACCCCAGACCGGGGGACATGTGTTGACGCCGGTTTTTGACCAAGGGACCCATTGACAGCGACTATAGGTCAAAAGAGGGTCGGTGGGCGGAAGGCCGACGGCCGCTTGGGCGAGTAAAGGCGCGTCCCTCCCGGGAATCGTGCGCGGACGCCAACGGAAGAGCATAATATTGATGGGCCCGGCCCGCGTTGTAAAATTAGAAATAATAGTTTAATTTTGGAAAAAGGATCCTAGTCGGTTAGGAAATCGGCCCGAAGAGGGTCCGAGGAGGATTCTTCGTGCCGAGTATAAATTTGTACTCGGATGCAACCTGTAAACTCGATTCACATCCAATACAACTTTCGGCGCATCGCCAAACCCTAATTTTCTCGTCAAGTCTTTACTCGTTTTCGCGCGGGATCTTCGGGGCTCCGGTCGACAACAAGTTGGCTTGACAAGGTAATTATGTCGTCTAATTCTCGGCGCATTGTTCGTAATTAGATGGCTTAATTGCTAGTTATCCGGCGACCAGATCTGTTTTCGACCGTCGTAGTGAGTATCGGCCGGGATGAGTCAAGTCGACCTGGTCCGGGCTCGTGGTGGAGGTAGTTTGACTTGTCCTGCCTCCCCGTCCCAGCCTTTGCTCACAACGCCGATTGGCTCGGATCTGGTCGTTCGAGTCACGATAGCCGCTATGAAATTTCTTTTACATCTTAGCCGATTCGATCGCGCAGATTCAGTTGACGTGTCATGTGTTTGCCTTTGCGATAGTTGACTTGTCCTAGGCGCATGCAGCCGATTGGATAGGATGTAGATTTACTTTCATAGTTAAGGCGTTTATGATTGTGCTTGTCCTGAATCGGCCGGGCGTGCGCGGCCGTTAGACCTGGTCCGATCGTGTGCCATCGCTTGACTTGTCCTGTTGGAGCGACTCGGTCGATTCGGATCCGTGTGGTTGTATTTGTCTTACTTGTTCTTTCGGAGTGTTTAGCCGATTGCTTATCACGTTCATTAGCTGTTTTATGTTCAATTAGCCAAATCTGTTAAAGCTACCTTTGGACCCGAGTTATTAGTACGATTTCATTGATCATCATTATACATCTAGATATGATCTAATAACTCATTGTTATGATCAATGGCAGAATCGGCCGGATGCCCGATCGGCCGATTTATTGCTCTCGATTGATGATTAAACCATCTTCTTGCTATCAAATTAATTACATCCCATTAATAATTACCTTGTTTACATTTTATTCGATAATGCATCCCTGCAAAGTCTTAATGATTTGATCGTTTACCGACGAAATCGGCTGCTAGCCACCGATCGCATGTTATAGCGTCGGCCGATTTCGTATCGTTTGTATCACAGTTCGTTTGCCTGGCATTTAATACATAAATGGATGGGCCGTGCTGCTCCCTGTCGATGGCCGATTTTGTCTATCTTACGCCAGAATCGGCTACGGCTGCACATCGGTCTATCCGGGCCGATGACCCGGAATTTTACACCTTTTATTGTCTTTGTTGGTTTGCAGGAAAACCATCCGGCACGCACCAGCGCACACGAGAATCGGCGAGCTGAGCCGGTCCGTTGGGAGCACGGGGCCCCGCATCAGCCGGGGTTTCGGTGGACTCTCCGGACAACGGTGTGTTGGCGACTTTTGACGTCAACACGATCGAGAGTAATACCCTATGTCTTGTACGTCGTGTATTGCCTTTAGCAGATTGCTAATTGCGTATATCCAGATTGTTTTTGAGGGGTCCCTCCTTTGCTTATATATCCGGGGAGGTAGGATTACATGAAGAGTCCTATTCGATTACATGAATTACATATTTGTAAGCTTTATCTCAAAGATTCTTTACTCGACTCGAGTCCTAATCAACTAATCTTGCTCTTTTACTTGAAGATCAAGTCACATCTTACCGGTCTTGAGTCCGCCTTTATTTCCATACCGGTGTATGGAACCTTCTATGATTCCGTATCGGTCGGACACCACTCTATGGGCCCTCCCGACTGGTCTTATCTTTTTTATTAAGCCACCATATCTTTGACTAATCATTTCTTGGATCATAACATACCCATAAGGTAAGTATATGACACACACTTTTTTTTTGCATTGGAAGATAAACTCATTGGGCCCATAAAATTTGAGCAAACTCGATCCAATAGCACCTGAGTGGTCTGGAGCCTTTTTGATGCTACCAGGTGTGGCGCTTTGTTTGGTGCGGGTGGGTATGAGAGAGAAATGAATCATTTTAAATTTTTAAATGTTTTTTTCCTCGTCCATAAGTTCATTTCTCAATGTGTTTAAACAACGTGTTGTTTAGAATTAATTCTACGTAATGAGATCCAATATTAATATTTCTTGATTTTTTAAAAAATTCCATATCAATATTTTCTTGAATTTACTATGTGAACATTGTGGCAAAATTTTAAAAAATTTAAAACGAACAAAGATTTTTTAAAAAAATCAAATTTTCCTCAAACATTTTGAAAGCACTATGCCAATATTTATTTATACCGTGCCAACATTTTGAATATTGCATTCTATCTTTTAAAAATTGTTTAAATGAACTTTGATTTTTTTAAAAAAATAAATATTTACATATTTATGAATATATTATGTTAGTATTTATTTGTACTGTGTCAACATTCTAAATATCATATATCAACATTGATATTTCAAAAAAAAAATGTTGACCCTACTTTATTTCAATATTGATAGAACATTCATGTTATTGGAGTTTACGACCTAGTGTAAATGGGCCTAATGTGTTGATCTTCCCAGTGCTAAGAAAAGAGTGATCTCGGTATACGAGGGGAAGGAGTCTGATTTACCTCCTTCTACTACTGCGGTAGTTCAGTTTTGTTCCGTCAATTACAATACCGTGTAGGATGACTCACTCAATTTTTAATACAATTCATTTTTTCTCCTTATATCCTTTGGATAGCGGTATTGACTGATGTGGTACTATAGGGCCCACCTATAAGTGTGTCATGTTGTTTTATTTTTAATTCTCTCCCTTTAGGACTGTTTTCTTTCCAAACACTTATAGCTTATAAAGGAACAATTGTTCCAAATTTGAAATAAGTTTTGAATTAAAAATTGTCCAATTTGCAATAACAAATTGACATTCCAAAATTTTTAATTCAAAATTTAATTGGAATTTGAAAATTAAATTAAAAAAGCATTTGTTCCATAGCTCGAGCAAAAAAAATTTCCATCATTTTCTAATCTTCGGAAGCTATAGTTAGGAAGAAAACCGTCATGAAATGAGAAAATAAAAAATATGACATGACACAATGACAGGTGGGCTCATAGTGCCACATCAGCCAATACCACTATTGAAACCGTCTAGGAAGGAAAAGTGAACGATAATAAAAATTGAGGGAGTCATCCTACCCGATTTTGTAATTAGGAAACAAATTTGATCTACCGCAATAGTTGAAGAAGGTAAATGAGAATAGGACGTCTTCTTTTCTTGCTAGGGCATTTTTCGGCCCAGTGGCCACGCTTTCTGCAGTAGTCGCACTTGTCATTACGGGCTGCAGGGGAACGCGACGGCCCATCACGAGTAGGACCATCACACCCGCGGCCTCGTCCGACGGGTCCTCTTCCTTCCTCTTGTGCCGCCGCCGCCACCGCGCGCCTGGAAATTGCTCGAGCTCCTGTCTTCTCGCGGCCTGCTCTCACCACACGCTGAACCACTTGCTCAGTGTGCTGCGGTGAGGTATAAAACTGGACGACTTATCGTCATTGCCGCACTTGAACCACTGCCTGACTTTGGCGAAGTAGACAAACTGCTGGGATGGGAGAAGATGACTAGCTCTGGATACCAATTGTTAGAAATTCACCCAGATAATTAACCAAGAGAGTGCTCTCTTCTTGGGAAGAAAAGAGAAAAGGACAGGAACAGGGGCAGGCAAACTAGTTTTTGGGAGGCTGCGAAGTAGCAGCAGCTTCTTCATAGTTACCATTCATATACATATATATATATATATTTGTACATATGGGAGATATATGTGTCCAGCTTATTAACTGTAGATATTGTTACATTATGATAACTCCAGAACTCTTAACTCTAGAAATCACTTCAAGGTGGACACCTGATTGGACAGCTATTGTACTGACCAAAATATTACTCCCTCTGTCCCCAAATACTTGTCTCTTTTGACTTTTGGATATCATATTTGACCGTTCGTCTTATTCAAAATTTTTATGTAATTATTATTTTACTTTTTACAATATATTTTAGTATTAGAGACACTTTAATTATGATATATTTGTTTAAAGAGGTGGGGAAAAAATTCAAATAAGACAGAAGGTCAAACATGATAAATAGAAGTCAAAAGCGACAACTATCTGGGGACGGAGGGGGTAGTTAATAAGCACGCACACATTATTCTCAACAAGTAAAGTGATGAGGCGGCCAGCCGCAGACGCACAGGTGGCGCAGAGCGGATGCGGCCTCTTCCTTCTAGAACGTCCCAGGCCAAAGAGGAGATAGACCTACACTTACCTACGCAAAGAGCTATAAGTAATATCCGACATGGCAGCCAAGTGCTACTCCAAATGCAATACCAATGGCTGTTCCTAATATGAAATCCTTGTTGTTTCTGTTATTTATTGCAGGCATGACGATAGGAGTATCTGCTGAAGGACACTGGGGTAGGCCTATGCGGAAGCCACACAGTTCGGCGTTACCCTCAAAAGCAGAATCGGTGAAAGTCGAAAACTGCCCACCTGACGGAATGGTACCATTTAAATTGTTATATGCCACACTGAAGCTTGATAGAAAGTTCAGCTTTGTTAGTGAGGATGGGATGCCTCCAGTAAGATTGTTATGTGATAAATCCAAGGATTCCAAACTTGACATGCCTGATAGCTCACTAGGAATGATACCAGAAATATGGTTGTTGCTGAGATCCAGAACATGAAGGTTCCTGAGGCCTCCAAAGCCCGGCAATATGGGACCCGTGAGCTCGTTATGGCTGAGAACTATACTGGGCGGGAAGCTACTAACCTGGTTATACTGCAATCCTTTGCCTGTCGTCACATTCCTTTTAATAAAGAAAGGAAAATAATCAATCTCTGTATATTGTTGTGAGATGTTCCATGTCGTAAGTCCCTTCATGCTTGGCAAGCTATTCGGAATGCCTCCTGTAAGTGAATTGTTGGAAAGATCCAAATAGAAAAGGAACTCAAGATCACCAATGCATGGAGGTATACTCCCAACCAATTGATTCCATGACAGGTCCAGCACCCTCACCTGTTTGAAATTAGCTAGCCATGGTGGTATTGAACCGGAAACATGGCTATTAGCAATGACAAACACATGGATGTTCTGAAAGCCATGTATTCCAGTCGTTGGAAAGGCCTTCCCATCATGGAAGTTCTTTGTCAGCACTAGCCTTGTTAGACTTGAGCAGTCTTGAAGGACAGATAATGCTGAAGGCACATTGGTGAAGCTATTATTTGAAAGTGAGATGTAGGTTAGCAACTGAAGCTTCCTGAAACCGGGAGGGACTTCACCACTGAGGTTGTTTGTGGCAAGGTTGAGGCTTCTCAGGCGTTGGCAGTCTGACAAACTGTCGATTGTGCCAGTGAACTTGTTTGTCCCAAGGTCAAGCACTGTCAGTTGTGCCGTTGCCGAGCAGTTGAAACTGATCTCTCCATTCAGTGAATTGTTCCTCAGGTGCAACATCTTCAGTGATGATGAGTGTGACAAAGAGGAAGGCAGTGACCCCTGAACAAGTTGGACTGCGCGGAGAAGTACTCCAGTTTGCTAAGGCTACCAAAAATATTCGGAAGTTGTCCTGAGAATGAATTGAAAGACATGTCCAGCCTTGCAAGGCTGGACAGGTTGCTGAACCTTGGGCTCATCCTGCCACAGAGCTGATTTCCTTCCAGGGACAGGTTCGTCAGATATGGCATCCTGAACAGGTCATCTGGTAAGCTTCCGGAGATGCTGTTGATGTCAAGATATAGCTCCTCGAGCCTTGTGCAGTTCCCAAAGCCTGCGGGGAAGTCCCCAGTGAAGAGGTTCGATGTGAACCGCAGCACACGGATCATATGAGACGATTCGCAGATGCTTGCGTCAATCTGCCCTGTAAACAGATTATACCCTGTGTCGAATACCACGAGCTGCGGCGAACCACTGAGTGTGGGATGGGAGCCGTTGAAGTAGTTGTAAGACAGATTGAAGACCTCAATCAGCGGGAGCGATGTGTTGGCTGGAAAAACGCCGGTGAAGTCGTTGTAGCTGATGTCGAGCCGCTTCAACCTTCGGAACTGGAGCGCAGGCGCCGGAATGACACCACGGAAGTTGTTGTCGGAGAGGTCCAGCCACTGGAGCTGGTCCAGGTGCGTCAGCGAGAGCGGCAGCTCTCCCCTCAGCCGCCTTCCTTGAAGGTCCAGCCCAATGACTCGTCCGCCATCGTCGCAGGTGACGCCAGGCCATGCGCAGTAGTTGGCCGTGTCCGAGCTCGAGTTTGGGAACGTCCAGCCGCTGACGCTTCCTGCAGCGAGACCTTTGAAGAATCCGTGCAGGGCATCAAGATCGCCCTGGTTGGAGGGGATTTGTTTCAGGGAGGTGGCTGGAGCCACGACGAAGAGCAAAAGGATAGGCGAGCAGAGGAAGAAACGCAGTGGCCATGTGGTGGTGCGTTGCATCAAGAACTGCTTCATCGAGGTAACAGGGGTGCCGTGGTGTGATGCTGCCCTGCTGAGCAGGGAAGAAGTTTTCCTCTTTGGCCTTTTCAGGACCTTTACGATATATATGCCATTTGGTACGCAAAGCTGGCCTCCTGGCGCTGGCACCAGATTTTCCTCGGCAAACTTATTGTCTCTGTCAACTTGCTCTCGGAATCCATGGTCAGAAATCTTTTGACCTCTGTTCAAAGTTTTCAATCTCGCTTTCCTTCCCTTTAATTTGGGTGCTCTGATGGGTATGATTATTATAAGGACTACTAGGGGAGTGGCCGCGCGATGCTGCAGACATCCAATCGATCACTATGCTTCTATTAAATTTTGTTTGACTCATGGCAAAGATGTGAACACAGGAATCTATGTTTCAATTGGAACTATACCACAAAAAACTCCCCAAATAGTTTGAAATTATATTTTTTCTATATATAATAAAGAGAAGAATAACTTATAAATCAGTAAAACATGTTACCACTGAAGTTATATTGGACACCAACTCCCCTAATATATTACCAACTAAACCAGATCTTAGTGACTAAACATGATTCATTTTTTTCTGCACCTAAGGTAGTAGCTGTTATTTCTCTACATCGAAGATGAAACTCTAATCTGGCATCTTTCACATATACCACCATCATCCCTCCCTGAACCCATTTTCATATGACAAATGAAACACCTAGAAGACGGCAGGGAGAGGATAGGCAACAATCCTACTGGTGCTTTTAATGATTTATTATTGACTTGATCATATTCTTTATGACCTCAAGTCGCCCAAACATTGCATCCTCTTACAGGTCGCCATCAAGATCAAACAAAAGTGGCCTACAAAATTGATTCATTATGGTACTACTTTGTGAAAGTTTGTTTATGATCACTAAACCAGTGGGGATGTCCACCTCATAGACCACTAAGAGCATTATTGCCGAAAAGAAGAAAAGGCAGAAGCCACCACACAGTACTGTATTGTAGTTATCGTATTATTGCAGCTACAGTGCATCACTACGGGAAAATCGTTGTTTGCGAGTGCTCTAACCATTGCTGAGTGTATTTAATCAGGAACTCGGCAAAATACGTATATGCCGAGTGCACAATAAAATACTCTCGGCAAAAAACACTCGGCAAAGGGTTGTTTGCCAAGTGTTTTTTTTGCACTCGAATTTTTCTCCTTTTAAAACTTCTCCCACTTAGCATGTACAACATGTGTAACTCCATGTTAAAATTCGAAGTTTTTTATACTCATGTGCTATATTTAGTTAATTAATTACATTTAAGAAATTTTTTGAATCAAGTTAAATTTGAACTACAAATGATTCAAATAACAAAATACAATAAGTATAAAATTTATATTAATGTTCTTTAGTCCAATTTAGGACCATGAAAAAAAGAAATTTTCCATGTATTTTATAAGAAGTATGACTGCTAATGTGTGTTCAAATGATTTTTAAATTTTAAAAAAATCAAATAAAGTCGGAAAATCATAATATTGTTAATGATGTGATGGTATCACACGTAGAAGGTACGATAAAAAGTAGAGAAGGTTTTATAAAAGTTATCATGTACATTGTTTACAAAACGGAAAATCTCCGTAGAAGCACCTTAAAATTAAGAATGAGTCATTAAAATTTGGAGTCAAATTGATGAAGAAGTTTTTATTTTAACTTCAAGTCATTTTGTATAGTTAATAGCTTATATAAATTATGTTATGGAAAAATTTTGATTAATTATAAAATTCATTTTCTAATTTTTATTTTTTTTAAAATATATAAAAATTGCTTGCCGAGTGCCGACAAAAAAACACTCGGCAAAAGGCTGCTTGTCGAGTGTTTTTCTCAACACTTGGCAAACACGCCATGTCACCGATCCACCACCCGAATTTCTATTGGTCATTCCTTACCCCCACCGGATCCCCCTCTCTCTCTCTCTCTCTCTCTCTCTCTCTCTCTCTCTCTCTCTCTATCTCTCTCTCTCTCTTCTCTGCCTTATCCTCCCGCACCCGTCTTGTACCGTCTCTCTCGCCCCTCTTTCTCTCGCTCGCTAGCACGAGCGTGCGGCAGGGCCAGGCGGCGGATCCAGGTGGGGCAGGGCGGGACGCATGTGGCTCTCCTCCCTCCATCCCTCCCTCTGCGCCGGGAAGGGCAGGCCGCACGGCCTCGTGCGGTGGTAGGGCAAGGCGGCGGCCCCCGGGCGGCGCGACGGTAGAAACAGGTGGGGCAGGGCGGGGCACGTGGCCTCGTGCGACATTGGTGGTGGCCAGGGCGAGGCGACGACGGCGGTCGGGACCAGCAGCGGCAATGGCGGCGGCCGGGGACAACGAGTGGTGATTTGTTTTTAATTTTCCAAAAAATATATCGAGTGTCAAAATAGACACTCGGCAAACAACCTTTGCTGATACGAGATATGCCGAGTGTCCTCTGCCGAGTGTAGCACTCTGCATATCGTTTGCCGAGCGTATTTTGGTGTTTGCCGAGTATTCCAGGCACTCGGCAAACGTGTGATTTCCCGTAATGCATGCGATTTTCAGGTTTAAAACCTGTCAGGAGGAGCTCGATACTTGATCTTTTTGCACAGCCCACTTGCCTTGGCGAGAAGAAACAGCTAAACTTCCTGTGCTACTCACTTGAGGAGACATGGAAGGTGTTGAGAGTGCTCCAACAGAAGTATGGAGCAATGGTTTTGCGGAAGTTAGAACATCTCAAAGAGAGGCCACACAAATCTCCCTAAATCAACTAATATGGGGATTAGTCTAAAAGATCATCTCCAACAGTGTCCCAAACCCAATATTTAGTTTCCCGCTAAAAGCTTCTCATTTGTAGCTTGAAACAAGGGGGAAACAATATCTAGCTCAACGCTAAATAATAGAGCACTTTTACGGTACTCCAGATAGGATGCACACCATTCATTTCTTTGATCCAATGGTTTAGATCATGACCATAATACTTTCAATTTTCACTAGTATCATAAGTATCATAAAAGGGTATCATTAGTATCAAAGGGTATTTTAGTAATCAGCGAGCGTGATTATTTGGTAATATCTCCTGTTTCCTAAGGGGGCAAATGAAAATTTCACGTATTCTGCTCCTTTCAGTTTCATTTGGCCGGCGACGCCTAGGTTTCATGGCACCTGCGGCGACGGCGGCGGCGACACTGAATGGAGTGCGTGCGATCCTTCTCTGGCGCGTTCCATTCGTTGACCCCTCGCGATGTACACTTGGATCTGTTGAGAAACCAGCGGCTCTTGCAATGATACGCACCCTGATGCCGCCTCCGGTTTTCCGGCCACCTACCATCAGTGCTCGAGCGACGGGAGACGGGGTCAACCGGGTAATATCTGCTCCATTCTCCTCTGTCCCGCTCCCGATTAGAGACCCCGATACGCCCAATCGAGGTTAACTTCCAATTACCGTATGACGGGAGGACAACTCATGGATCACATTACGATTATCTGTTAAGAGACTAATTACCTTGTTACCCTTGATAATGAATAGTTAGATTGTCTCCATGATACTTTATAGTCACCGGTATCATGAAGCACGGTAAAGGTGCTCAAATAATATGGCGCCGTATGTTGCCAGCTCAACGCCAAGCAGTTTGGCGTCCTGCAAGAGACCTCTAAATAAATAAAAAAGCTAAGTCATGCATTACGAACACTTTTAACGTCCTGCAAAAAAAGAAAAAAACAAAGCTGACACTTGCTAGTGTTTTGACGTCCTGCAATTGACCTCTAATAAAAAAAAGCTAAGTCAGAACTACTTCACACAAAGAGGTAGTTCACAGTGCGTCAAAAAAAAAAAAAGGGTTCACACTTCATAGTGCTTACAGACAAGTTCACAAATTGTTCATACACATCACTACATAATCACTGCACACATTTCGTGCCCTTGTGCTTGTTGCCTAAAGCATCTGTGCCACGGGTGTACCTTGACGTTTTGTTTGGCGGCGTCGACGCTGCGGAGACGGTTGACTGACCAGCTGTGCATACTGGAGCTGCGTCATGGCAATGTGCATACTGGTGCTGCGACATGGCAATCTCATCATGCGTATGAGGCTCGTAGGTGTCATCGTCGTTCCTGTCATCATCGGCGGACTCGGAGGATGTTAGTGCATGAGTGGATGAAGCCATACCACCACACCCTCTCGTGGAAGATGATCGATGTGAAGCACCCCGCAGCTGAAATTCTTGGTGTGTAGGTGCAGCAACATCAACTAAAGCTCGAGTGCGACAAAACCACAATGTGCTGCAATTCGCGACGAAGGTGACGCTGCACTTTCTGTAAAGAGGACAAAGATTAATTTCTGTTTCAGTGGAAAATAAATGATTCATCATGTCGTGTAATATGAGATTGCCAGTACCTCTAATGTTGTCCATAGACGGTTCTCACCCTCCATTTGACCGTACTAGTCTATCAACCCGTGCATGTGCATGGGTCATTACTTTTGAAAATATTATATTTAATCTGATATCATAAGTCTTAATAAACTTAAGAAACTACAATTAGTTTCTTTTAGAATAAAACCATTGATATGCTTACAAATTATAATATATTTTCAAATCTCTCTCTCTCTCTCTCTCTCTCTGTCCACAATTAGTTTCTTCTTCCGATGTCGGACATCACAATGATTTATTTGTAGTAGCTGTAATATCTAAAACATTGTAACTAATAAAGCTTAGCGAACAATATATTGCAGGGATATGACAATTAATAACTTTTTTAGGACAATGATAATGTAATAACTGGTAACATGCCAATAGTATACACTGTGCGCTATATTGAGTGGAGTATAATCTGCTCAGTACCATCACAAAGATAGACTTACCAAATACCATTGTATGTGTCATTGACATGTGGACTCAGGTCCCACATGTCATTCTGACACAGGATGGTATTTTGCAACTCCACAATCTTTGCAATGGTACTCACCTAAAAATTACGATTATTTTACATTAAGTAATCATGCATGTTTTGTTGATCGGTACAACTATTATTACTACTACTCATTCTCAAACACTCCTCTCTACTACTGGCAAGGAACAATATTTACCATGCTGCAATTAGAAATCACACACCATATTCCTAAAACAAAATCTCCAAAAAAAATTTCTGTTAGTTGATGGTTATCTTGTGCATGATTTCTTTTACCTCATTTGTCTATCAATACTCTGATGAAACACATATTTTCCTTACCATATTATGCATCACTGCCATCGTCTCCATACCATGTTCTTGCTCGTGTTTCATCACTTGGTACTCGGCAGCTCCCACTGCCAAGTCCGCTTTCGTCATAGGCTCATAGTCAGCATGCATGTCTAACTCAGATTTTCCTTGATACCTTCATTGAACGGAGGAGCTTTTGGCGTTAGACTATATTTTCACTGGTCTAAACTGCAACAGGTTTATTATCATGGTTTTTAAGAAGAAAAAAACCCTCTATTGTTTCTTCTTTTTCCCTATACTCATTTTCCTGGTCTATAAGAAGAAGCCAAAAAACATAAGTTAAAAAAATCATGTATGGCACACACCTTATATGTGATATATATCCACACGAAGTGTTTTCATTATCTTAACTGTTCTCTCCTGCCCTGCAACCTGCCGGCTTCCTGGTTGGTCATAGCTTTCAGGCCTTCAACTCCAGTCTGTAGCATCACGTGGAGGACACAATAACTCTATGTTCTTCGTACTTGTATGCCACACCTTCTTCTGGTGCTGGTGACCTTTAACATGACATTCGTTGAGCATATTGCTGCCATCATCTTGTTTTGAGAACTTCAGCTGGTTTAGCTTCTTGCTTGCAGCGCATAACTCCTTTGTAGCATCACTGTCGATGTCATCACACAGCAAGGTGGCATCCCCGACACGGACACCTTAGGTCCATAGGGATACATTGTGTAGTCGTCATATTTGGCCGGCAAAGCTGTGGATCGAGTAGACAACGTATAGGCCTTGTCAGTGGCATTGGCTGCGTTAGTATCTGACTGCAGCAGATGCATATTGTCAATCGAAGGATGACGGGAGTAAAATAGATGGAACTGGATTCATAGTTGATACAGATACAATGGAAGATGGATTAGGCTCTTACTCTTAATCAAGATCCATGTGTGTGTAGATCAGATCGCCATCAAGATCCGCTTGCGGCGGCTAGGTTAGGACTTGATGGCAGCAGGTTGTATGACTATTTTGAAGATGATGGATGTAAAATCACTACGAGAAAATCGTTGTTTGTCGAGTGTTCTAAAGTTTGCCGAGTGTAACTAGTCGGGCACTCGGCAAACATGGGTTATGCCGAGTGTAAAATAAAAAATGCTCGGCAAAAAAATACACTCGGCAAACTCACTTGTTTGCCGAGTTTTTTTTTGCACTCGGCAAAGATGTAAATTTTTTTTCCTTTCTCCTCTTAATACTTTTTTTACTCATCACATACAATATGTGTAACTCCGTGTTAAAATTTGAAATTTATTTGTATTCATTTGCTATATTTAGTTAATTAATTACTTTTGAAGCAATTTTTTAATCAAATCAAATTTGAACTACAAGTGATTCAAATAATAAAACACAATGAGTATAAAATTTATATTCATATTATTTAGCCTAATTTAGAACCATACACATGAAAAAAGAAATTTACCATATATTTTATAAGAAATATGATCGATAACGTATGTCTGAATGATTTTTAAATTCTAAAAAAATCAAATAAAGTTGAAAAATCATGAGATTTATTATGATGTGATGGTATCACGTGTGGAATCTACAATAAAAAGTAGAGAAGGTTTCACAAAAGTTATCACATCTGTTGCATACAAAATAGAGAACTCCGAACAAGAACCTTATAGTTGATAATGACCAATTAAAATTTGGAGTCAAATTGATGGACAGATTTTATTTTGACATCAAATTATCTTATATAGGTAATAGATCATATAAATAATCTCATGCGAAAAATTATTTATTTGTAGAATTTATTTGCTAATTTTATAGTTTTTTATTACAGATTTAATGTTTGCCAAGTGCCAGGAGTCGGGCACTCGGCAAACGGAACCTTTACAGGTAGTCGGCAAAGTTTTGGCTTGCCGAGTGTATTTCCAAGCACTCGGCAAAGAGCGCCATGTCACCGATCCAGTGCTCCAAAAGGACAACCTCGCATTGGTCCGGAAAAGAAACAACAGATTCCTCTCATCTCTCTCTTATCTTTCTCCTGGCCTCTCATTTGTCTCCGTCTTATCTTTCCCACTCCCTCACCGGATCTCCTCCCTGGCGTCTCTTCTCTCTCTTCCTAGTGATGGACGGCCAGCGACGGGCCGGCGAGGGACGGTGGCTCACCGGGCCTGACCTGGGCGGCTCCCCAAGCGCCAGCCTGCGTCGGAGGGCGGTGCGACGGCCGCGTGCGGGCGGCGGCCCCAAGCGCCGGCCTGCGTCGGAGGGTGGCGCGACGGCCGCGTGCGGACGGCGACCCCAGCGCCGGCGGCGCGACAGCCGAGGGCGGGCGACGGAGCCCAAGCGTGGGGCTATGCGGGAGGGTGGCACAACGGCCGCGGGTGGGCGGGCGGCGACCCCTCGCCGTGCCTCCGTGCTGCACAGGTGGCGTGGCAACGGTGACCTCGGCTCGGTACCGGGCTGGAGGCAGAGGCGATGTTGGCCCGAGCTCGAGGTGGAGGTGGCGCGGGCCTGGGCGGAGGTCTCGTTACGTCATTTTCGGCCGAGTGCTGGGTGGGGTGGCGAGCGCGACTCCGACCGTGGCCAACTCGACGGCGGCAAGGCCAGGGCAGGTGTACTGGGGCCTCGGCGACGTGGAAATTCCTTCTTTTTTTTTTGTTTTCCTGGAAAAATTGTGCCGAGTGTCTATCTAGGCACGCGACAAACCTTTGTCGAGTCACTACTAGAAAACACCCCCTGTAGATACGCTTTATTTAAGGTATAGATACGTTTATTTCATCTCAATCAAAATATAGAGACGTTTTCATAAATCGTGTCCGAGGCGTCTCCGAACGTACCGTGTCAAAGCTTGGTAAACATGATTTTTGAAAACATGTCAATTGAAGTATAAGATGTTTAATAGAGATGCTATAAAGCATAGATATGTTTATAGATACGGTTTCAGGAATGTGATGTATGTATTGAGTAGACACGTTTTTTAACACGTTAATAATCTTACACACGATTTTATTGATACGTTTGGACTACATTTCTACCGATATAGACACATTGTATACAATGCTTCAAAAATATTATTGTAAAACCTGTTCTAAACAATCGACTTATTCATGCAATTAGTAAGAATTGAACTTGCGACCTCTTCGTTTTCTACAAGCTCATCTAACCAACTCACCTAGGAAACAAAGTTGATATTCTTCGACCATGTATTCTTTTGTACTCATATTCTCTTAGTGCATTAACGTCTCGAAATGAGGGTAGATACGATAAAACGTGTCTACTATCACCTGACTTTTTATACGGTTTCAATAACGTGTTAGAAAACATGTCCGATGTCGTGGGATACAACTAAAGCATCTCTCAATACCATATCATTTTGAGATGCTCTCAAAAACATGTCAACAAACGTCTTTACGTCGGATATTGATGGTTCAAAGCGTGTCTAAAATCGTAACATTTGTGATATTTTACAAAGCATGTCAAAAAATGTGTTTATCATATTATTTACGCTAAAGCGTCTCTAAGATCATGTCATGTTGACACATTCTCAAAATTGTGTCAAAAAGTGTCTCTAGCTACTGATGTAGTCACACTTACAAAAACGTAGCAACATATACGTGTCTAGAGGCCATTTTTCTTGTAGTAGTGCACGATAGGTTGCACTCGACAAACCTTTGTCGAGTGCACGATAGGTTGCACTCGGCAAAGGGCCATTTGCCGATAAAAGCTATGCCGAGGGCCCTTTGCCGATGAAAGCTATGCCGAGGGCCCTTTGCCGAGTGTGGCACTTTAGGGGGTTTGCCGAGTTCATGGAGCACTCGGCAAAACTGTCGTTTTCCCGTAGTGAATAGATTGAATTGGATTTTTAATCGAGTAAATTTCCATCCATCAGCCAAGGTTCTGGTACTTGCACGCCGGTATGATGACTCATCGTCGTTGTGGTTACTATTTTGTTTACATTGTCCACATCTTTCAAAAACCTTTTTAACTGTAGATCGTCAGCAGAGATAAACCTCCGTCATGGAGCCGTGGCATACGATCCATAAACTGATGTTATGGTACTGGAAAACTTCTCCAAACAGATATTAAGCATTGCAACAGGAGAAAAAGGTATTGGTGGAAGGAACACACAGGAGAAGGTTGTCACAGGTGGAAGAAGTCTATTGCCACCGCTGAGCCCTCCACGCGAGCTCTTCTACTCGAGAGAAGTCCAGGCTCGACCGAAACTGATGTAGATTTGATTCTTGTGCCTTGGTGTATGCAGAATAGAAGACTTGCTAGAGGATTGGAGTCCGGCAAGGTACATAAACTACGTGAAACAAGGAAGGAAAATTACCAGAGGCAGCTGGATATACGCTTACTCCTTTCGGTGTTTACTGACTGTTGATTTGTTGATTGTCTAAACTGATGGTCGGATGCTTTGCTTTTTTATAAGAATTTCTAGGATTTTCTTCCTATTAATGTGGAGACCTCAAAAGGAGGCTCCAATTAGTAAATATACGATGGGAAGGCAAGAACATTGCCTATCTAATTGACAGACCTCCTGCAATTCTGACTCTATGTTGGAATAAAAGTCATTGTAAATAATTATAGGAAAAAAATAACAGAGTTCAAAGTGACATTAGTGCGGACCACACGATTGGGGCTTGAGAAGTGTAATGCATTCCCCTGATTGGTTCAATTTTTCTGGCTAATTCCTTTCTTCTCTGATTAGTTTCTTGTTTTGTTTGTATGCAAATTGAAGACTTAATCTAGAGGTGGCCTTGCAGCTAAGGTTTTGGATGGGAATACTTTGCAGTGCTCAAATACACAATGAATCTGAAAATATGCTGAGCTATTCATTACAGTTGCAAACTGGTCTTGCATTCAAATTCTGCTGTGTGGTTGAGCTATTCATTATGGTTACAGCGTGGCCTTGCATTCATTTCTTTTTACTTCATATACATGTTGAGCTATTCATTACATTTATAGTCTGTTAAGGCTAGATTTTGGATCTGGGTCCACTTATCAGTGGCTAGGAGCTAATATCAAGGGTACGTGCAGGAGGATTTGAAGAGGAAGGGAGAGGAAAGGTGGAACCGCTGGTTGCCACGGAAGGACACGTGTGACAAAAAGACGACATGTGCGGGTCTTAGTTTATTTTCAAAGTTTAGAAGCGTCATGTAAAATAAGGAGATCTTATCAGAGTTGGTTAGGGACATATTAGAGTCGGTTGATGAACCGGATATAAATAGTAGACTAGGGCCATTGTAAAGGAACAACCAACCAATCAATACAATTCTCGACGCATTGCCAGACTTCTCGACGGATTTTCTCACTATGGAGACAATGGCATGTTCGGAATGAAATCACACACGGGAAGGGTATGGTCCCGATTCAGGCATCAGTTTCTTTCTTGATAAGATATTGGGAGGAATTGAATACAGCTGGATATAAGCCATTGTCGGATAGTAAAGGGAAACAGACGACAGACCTCACAGGCAGAACTCCCAAACCCCAAAGGCCGAAAGCCATGTGGGAGCCCCCAGAAGCAGGGTGGATCAAGATTAATGTAGATGGTGCATTTTCAGAGCAAACTGGAGAAGCTGGTATCAGCATTATCATCAGAGATCATTACAGACAAGTCCTCCTATCATCATGGAGAGTGCTATTTAAAATGTCAAATGCGGAGGAGGTGGAAGCTTCTGCGTGCAGAGAAGGCCTTGCACTTGCCTCAGAATGGACACCGCAAAGGGCGGTGTTGGAATCTGACTGCCTATCGGTGGTTAAGTACTTAAAAGAGCCCGCCAAACTTAGATCGAGTTGTTGCTTTTATATCCAGGAAGCGGTGAGGCTTGGCGCATTGTTAGGAGCAAAGTTTACATTCATAAGTAGGGAACAGAATGGGGCAGCGCATGAGCTCGCTCAGATGGCCAAACGTTTGTGCCATAGTGTGGTGTGGCGCTTTAAAGTGCCGGTCTGTGTGGAGCATTTAGTTGCTGCTGATTGTAAGAATACTTTGAGTAACTAATAAAGCTCCGTCTTTCCTCGCAAAAAAAGAAAAAACAGCTCGAGCTCTCGGGGCTCCAACATCAGCTAGGATTATGTCTGCTAAGTTCATTGTCTATGTCATGTCGACTTGTCCGCGGTAGATTCGATGTAACTGCTAGTTATCTGGTAGTTCCGATCAATTGGAAGTTATTGTTATGAATATTGGCGACTTGGGGTGGTTGATGTGTCCTACTCTGTTCGATTCAGTATACTTCTCCTATTTCATTCTGTTGTTGTTGCTAGTGCTATAGCGGAAGGTCGATTGGGATACTCGAATCATGCATCACAACCTATTGG
>JAUNZO010000400.1:0-167020 GCA_031894775.1 Chloris gayana
GTGACACTCCGTGTCCAAATGTTTTGAGTTAGCATTTTTAAAACTAATCTCAGGACTAGATTGACCTACCCAAGAAATTTCATTGACATGCAAAGTGTTTTGGGTGCCGAATAAATTCAAAAACACTTTGGTTTGAACTACAACTCAAATTCCTACCATATAAGTATGGTCAACCAAAAATATATGTTGTAGGGCATGTCAAATGAAAAATATAGGTCAAAACCCCACTGGATTTCATCAAGGTTTGGTACCCCAAATAAATCAGACAAACTTAGCATTTAAGCCTTTTCTCGGAATTTTCAGAATTTATCCAGAAAAGATTTTGGAGTAAACTCTTCGTGCATGTCACTTTCTAGAGTTGTACTATCCAGGAAAAATATAAGTTTTAATTTTCAGACCCGGGAAGACCACGTTTTTGAATTTCCAATTGGAGCTTTTGCCACGGATCGATAATTCGGGAAAATGAAAAGCATCTTCGGTGGGGCCCGCCTGTCGGCCACCCTGTGCGGCGCACGGGCGCGCGCGGCGCACGGCCGCGCCGTACGCCGCCGGCCGCGTGGCGCACGGGCCCTGACCGCCCCACCCGACCGGCCGACCACCCGGTCCCCCTTACCCCGGTCGGAACACCCCCCTTCTCCATTCCCCTTCCTCTCTCACTCCGCGCCCGAACCACCCCGCTCCGCCCGCTCGAGCTCGCCGCTCCGGCCGACGCCGACCACCGCGACCGGCCCGAGCCCGGCACGAGCACCGCCACACTACCCCCCTTTTCGCAAGCAATAGCACTCCTTTTGCGCGAGCACACCGACCACATTTCGAGTTTTGCTCCGGCGACCCCACCCCGGCCACCGACGGCGCCGCAGCCCGGTTCGCCGCCTCCGGTGAGCTCCTCTCACTCCGCATCGCTCCGACGGGTGCGCGCTAGTGTTGCGCCCCTCCACGACCCCTTCCCCCTCTCCCTCGCAGGCCGAGCTGCTCGGCGGTGAGCTTTCCCCACCGCTTAACTCCGGCCGACCGCCACCCCACCGTCGACGGCCCACTCCGCTCGAGCTCATCCTCCACCGACCCTGCGCCGTCGAAGCCCGTGTCCCCGTGGTGCTCGCCGACCCAGCCCCGACCTCCTCGGACCTCCACCGGAGACGAGCGGCCTCGTCGCACCCCGCCACCGCCGCCCCTCGCCGTCCAGACAAGCTCCGGTGAGCGCCCCGCCAACCCGACCCTACCACCGTGCTCGCCACATCGCTTAGAGCAACCCTAGGCCCCGCCGGGGCATGAGCACGCCGCCGGCGATGCTCCGGCCGGCCGCGCCGCCCGCTCCGGTCGGAGCCGTCGGGGCCACGGGCTGGATCACACGACCGGGATCCGGTGTGGCCACGGCCACACCCAGATCCGGAGCGCGTGTGATTCCCTGTGTGGCACCCCGCGCGGGATTATTTTTTTTTAATTATACGCAATGGCATTTTCGTAAATAGTTCGAGAAATCCTTTTAAACTTAGAAAATTCATATCCGGAGTTCTAGACCTCCAAAAATTGCAAACTAAATTTTGTTGGACTCCTTGAGACCTGTACTACTTAATGGAGCAGTTAGATTTACATTATCAGAAGCAAATTAAATGAGCTAATTTCCTTTTTGGAAATTCAAGATTAGGGCTTGATTAATCATTTAATTACCCCAATTTATGAAGCTTAGTTCGATTATTATCCATAGCATGTGCTCAAGGACCAGGGGCAATTTAATTGCTATTTTACCTAGCTTTTGTTAGGATTAATGAATTACTTTCCTGCACATGCGATAATGATTTAAATGCTTCATGGGAGTTGATGAAGGAGATTAAATTAAGTAATCACCTTAAATCATTTTCACCTCGCCGGACACCAAGTTAATTTATACTCATGAATTGCATGTAATTGATGAAATCTGCACGTATTCCGTAAAATACTCAATGTCATGATTTCATCAAATTTTACACATCACCCTTGCATCATGTAGGCTGCGGTGGTGAACGTGGTGACCAGCGAGGAGGAGCCAGAAGTTGCTGCTGTTGTTGACCCAGCTACTCGGGGTCAAGCTCAAGGCAAGCCCCGGTGCACAACCTTTTAAATTAAGTATTTTATTTTCATCACTATGTTTGTAGGTCTGTTTTGTGCATTAGGTCTACGGGAGTTGTGATGAAAACCCTAGCATGCGGTAGGATTCTATTTACCCTGGTTCGATCACCCTACGCTAGATGCTTGCTTAAATAGGGCGATGATCCGTCGAGTGGTACGGAGACCACTCGTAGATAGGACAATCACTTTTTGGACACGATGCTTGAGTATCAAGATGAGAATGGAAATTGGAGGCCGGACGGGCAACTAGGTGGAAAGTGAAGGACTGAAAGAGTCTTCAAGGTTGTAGCCCCGTCCGTGCACACAAGGACCGCGTCGTGTCCGGCCCATGTGGATAAGTTTGAACGTACTTGCTTGCATGCTTGGTGTTGATGGGCCCGAGTAAACCGACGTACCGATGGTTCGCTGTATGTTAGAGAGATACCCTACTCCCTTGGTTACTTGGCAGGAATTTGGGAGGAGAGAAGGGAGCACTCTACTCATGGATGACGTACGGGACGGCATCGCATGGGGACCCTTCTCGGGGAGCTAGGCCCGACTAACACTACGGTGCTCGGCTGGGAAAGGTTGTCTCATGCGGCTTACGGGAAGCGCGTATGTGACGTGCGGTCGGGTTTCTCCTGCAGGATGTAAATCGATTCGAATCGCTGCCCCTCACGATAGCTGAGTACCACTTATCTCGTCCGCCGGAACGTAGTAAGAAGAGGAACATCGAGGATGATGGTTTGATTAATTTGCTGTATTGCTTAATTACTTGTTTGGAAACATGTAATGCAATAGCTTAGTGCAAATTAAATTTATTCTTTTGAGCAACTTAATTAAAGCTGCTAAAAGTTGAAAGTAAGGGTTTACTTGTAGGCCAGCTTAGAGCTTATATGTATCCTATCCCCCTGGCCTTTGCATGTCTAGGAGTCGGCTGTAGATGGCCACTTTGACGGGTCGATCTTGCTGAGCTCTAGTTGCTCGGGGCTTTGCTCCATGTGGTTTTTCGAGAGGATGCCGCCGTGCATGACTTCGACGTCGGCGAAGACGTCGGCGAGGAGGAGACTCCGGGTGACGGCCACTACTCTTGGGAGTGGTGCGGCCCGGATGAATAGAGGAGTTGATGTGCCGGTAAGATGTTCTAGGGCAGGAACATCGGTCTCTGCCGGATGCTCGTGATGTATCGCCGAGAGAAGCGATTGTATCTTAATTGCTTCCGCTTGTTTAGTTAATTTCCAAACTTATTAGCTTCGATGTTTCGAGACTACGATGTACATTTGTACTTGGGATGAATGTAAGACTTGTACTTATATTCATTGTTTTATGCTTATGTTTGTATGTTGTAATATCGGGTATCACGGCGCGTGATGCCACCCATGATGATCCTGGAGATGGAAACGCCTCTTCGTGAGGTGGGTCCGTCACGGCGTGGTATCGAGCCGTCTTGGGGATATTACAACACCTTAAGCAGCCTATTTTCGAAAACTAGGACGTTATCGTGTGAGGACGTGCCCGTAAGGACTATAATAGTTGTAACAGTGGCAATGCTAACCCTGGGTTATGATTGTTTAATTACTTGCATCTACGGCTGTGGCTCGGGTATGTTCTGCATTTAAATTAGCGGTCCGTGCCCGCGGACGGAGAATACGGGACAATGTTGGCTCGTGGCATACCACGGGGCGATCCTCTTTATGGATCGTTACTTGTAGAAGCTGTGCTTATTTTTGTAGTTTCTTTTGAATTTGATGTACTTGTTTCTGGAATGAATCTTCTGCAGGTACATAACAACGCTAGTAGGTGTGAGTCGATAATTTAGACTGACTTACGTGATTGAGTACGGGTTGCCACCCCGAAATGCGTACACCGTTGAGACGGTATAAATTTTTGCTTCTTTCGTGGTGAGGACGAATAGGATGGCTAAGGTGCATTCATGATAAAAATGGCAAACCTAAAATCTGAATTTTTATAATCTCAGAAATTTCAGAAACTCGCTAAGCAAAGAAAATCCATAACTTTTTGCTCGAATCTTGGATTTGAGTAATTCCAGATGTTCTGAAAACTTAATGAAGTCAACTAATTTTTGGACGTGGTTTGGGGAAGTTTGGATCCAGGGAGAGGGAGTTATGCTCTGCTTTGTTCAGAGGTGCTGTGTCTGTTTTCAGAACGACAGCCTGGTTGGTTTTCCCCATAACTCCCAGCTCGATTGTCGGAATAAGGCAAATGAGCACTTTCTGGAAAGCTTGAATCACGAGCTACAACTTTGGTAGTCTGAGGAAAGACTGGTTTTGAGGTTGCAGGGTCGAAAATCTCGGATTCCTCCCTCTGAACTGAAACTACCTCAACTCTGTTTTCAGAATCGTATATCGGTACCATTTTGACCATATATTGGTGCTCATTGGTTGAGTACGGGTGATCTTGTACTACTTGGAAAGGTTGAAACATGGGTTCCAGCTTTTGTATTCATTTGGAGGACCAGTTTCGAACCGAGCTGGCCGGTTTTGGTCAGTTACTACTCGCTGTACAGATTACCGATCAGAATGGATAGTCTGGCGGGTAACACCCATAACTTTTCGCTCGATTAGCGGAATGAGGTGGTTAAATACCCGATGGAAAGCTGAGATGATGATCTAAATTATTGTTAGTATAAGGAAGGACCAATTCTATCGTTTCCTGTGCTAAAATATACAGTTTTGTTGACTGTACGGCGTTGGATCGCCGGGACAGGATTTGGTCTAGTGGAGGATATTTGCCCTTTGTTCACCATCATCTTTTGCTTGCTCACTTGATGCTTTTGATTAAGCATCCTTTCTTTCAGTGCATCATGCTTACGTGGGAAAAATTTGTTTCTTACCCTTCGCAGATGCCGTCCGACAGTGAGCCCAACCGCGAGCACGCTGACAGCACGTGGTCCGCCGGGGAGGAGGCCTTGACGGAGACTTCCCCGGTTTGCTGTGGGCGCTGTTGGAGACTCTTGGACACACCCAGCCCCCGCTGTACTTCACCCAGCGTGATCGAGTTTCTGGGGTCGCCTTTCACAAGGTGAAGGCGGAGGTTGCTCACCACCCCGACGAGCAGGAAGGGTTCACGGAGTACCAAGTGTTCTCCAAGGACACCTACCGGGGCCGAGCTAAGATAGCTCAGTTCATTTTGTCGGAGTTTGTGACCTCTCACGAGAGACTCCTTGTCCGGCACCCCCTTCGAGCTGATCCCGACACTTGACTACTTCGATGAGGTAGTCGAACGCCGTCTCGGGAGGATTGGCCGCACGGAGTTGGGTTACCATGGCGTCGCACGCTACGCTCGCGAGGCGTTACGGATCCACCGGGACGCGGACGCGGCTGGCTACGCGCCTTCGAGACCGTGTGACCGAGTTGTCCCTAGTACTGTCGCGAGCGGCGGGAGCGCTTGGATATCCTTGCACGGGAGCGCTCCGGCGCGATCCGGGGTCTGCAAAGCAAGACTCGGGAGGTCGCGAGAGTCACGGGTGAGCGTGATGACCTCATCCGTGAGAGGGATGCCCTGTTGGTGCAGCGTAACCTCTTGCTGGAGGAGCGAGACGAGCTTCGGCAGGAGAGGGACGACCGCACCCGTGAGCGCGATGAGGCACGCCAGCAGTTGGTGGGCCGCAACGCGCGAGTGGCTCAGCGAGGAGCACTATATCCACCACCTCCGAGACCAACCTGATGGTTGCACAGCAGTTGGAGCAGGAGCAGCTCCACAACATTCAGACGTTGGAGCAGCAGGTCGCGCAGTTGCAGCAGCAGTTGCAGGCTGCCCTGGCACCACCTCCACCGCACGACGACGTGTCCGACGTCGACGACCCGTAGGAGTAACCTCCTTCAGCGGGAGGGTGTTGGGAATAGGCTGACTGGCAGCTAGTAGCAGATTATTTTGATGCTCGATAGCTGGACTAAATCGAGTAGTACCATCTAGTGAGGGATATTTGGAGGTGTGAGTGTGTTTGTATGGCTAGATGGAAATGGTTGTATGAACTAATGGATGTTATGGAAATTGTGGCACTTTTGTGCTAGTTGGGAGCTTTGTGATGTATTTATTTCCATACGATGTTTCTTTCTTTTAAATGTTCATACCTTATCGCGAGTCGTTTATTGACTGTGGGAATCTTGTTTCCTTACGGATGGCCGATAACGTTGAGATTTTGGACAACGGTTGGATGTGGTCTGATTGCTCGCACCGCGGCGGTTTACCTGCGATGCTATGGCAGGCCATGCGGTACGCTGGGATACACCGAGCCCCACGCTTACGTAGGGAAGGAGTTCTTGGAGCGAGGAATGCTCACTTGTACCATGCACGTGGTTGTGCCGGGCAAGGCGGTACCTCCACGCCAAGAGTCGTGGATGGTGACCACGACGGGTCTCGCGATCTTCGAGCGCATGGGACTTGGCAGCGCTGGCAGCTCTCACCGAGGCTTTGTGAGCTTCACGCACCTGACCTTGTAGGGACACCTTACCTCTACCTACCGGTCGGTGACCCCTACGACGGCCGGCTGGAGACGCCGCATGGCGGTGTTGAGTGACCCCGGTACACCCCACTTCAACCCAATGCTGGCAAACACCGCGTGCTATGCGGACGTCCTGTTTCGGCAACACGAGTATCGGAACCGCGAGGTGAGCCTTCTCATGGGAGCCATGAGACGAGTGAGGCTAGAGTTGTCCAGCGGGACCAGCAGGTCACCTCACTCACCGCGGAGAACGCGGCACTGCGTGGACAGCTCCAGCAGCAGCGGACTACGGTGGCTAATCTGCAGCAGGAGGTGCGGACTACGGCTCGGGCCCGAGACGAGGCAGCAGCGGCTCGAGACGCAGCCGACGCCCGCTACTTACGTTTCCTCACCGCGTATGGTCCGCGTGGACCAGGACCTCGGGTAACCTTGTTCCTCCGTCGGGGAGAGCAGCTTGAGGACAGCGACGATGCGGAGGAGGATTGAGCGGCACCTTAGTGCGCGCTGTAGGGAGTAGCAGCCGATCTCCCTGCTTGTATCTTGTTTTCCCTTTGGTTGTAATCGGAACTTGTTTAGCGGAAACGTGATCGTACTATGGTGTTGACGATGATGTATTGAACTATGGTGCAACTTTGATCTATGTTGATGCGGTGTGATGTGTTGAATGATGATGTTTCTCATTACGTAAAATGCCGCATTACTACATTGGTTTTGCTACTGCTGTTGGTTTATTTAATTGCACATTTGGTTACCCTATGGCAATGAGTATTCTTTTGCGAATCAAGCTGGATTAATGGGTTTCGCGATTTTGCTTGGCGAGAATGGTGAGAACGCGCAACACCAATGATCTCCATGGCGAGAGGCCGAAGCTCGGCCCAAGGTGCGGGAGACGAAGCACCACCACCGCCACCTGTCCCTAACCCTATGGACATGATGGCCCAGTTTTTCGCGGCTATGCGCGATAATCAGCAGCAGCGAGAACGAGTTCTGCGGGAACTCCGTCGGCAGGTACCTGCCGGGGACGGCAACCGCGGGCGCCGGAACCGCGACGCGGCGCCGCGGGAGGCCTCATACCGGGAGTTCCTGGGTACCCAGCCCCGAGGTACGACGGCTCCGGCGAGCCGATGAGGGCGGAGGACTTCATCCGTCTCACCGAGTCCAAGTTTGGACTGCTCCACTGCACCGATGTGCGAGAAGACGCTCTTTGCTACGCGGCGGCTGGAGGGCGCTGCTAGTGCTTGGTGGGCTACCCACCTGGCCACTACGGCCGCCGGCACGCAGACCACACGGGAGGACTTCAAGAGGATCTTCCGCGCTCATTTCATACCGGCGGGTGTGATGCGTCGGAAGGCGAGGGAGTTCATGGCTCTCACCCGGGGAGGCCGCGGCGTCCACGAGTACACCCGGCGGTTCAACCGGTCGGCGCTCTATGCCCACGAGCTGGTGGACACCGACCGGAAGCGCAAGGATCGCTTCATGGAGGGACTCGGCGGCTGAGTTGCGGGACCGCCTTACCCTCAATATGGCGGGTAGCTTCTCGGAGTTTGTGAACAATGCCATCCTCGGCTGAAGAGGGCTACCGCGAGGGTCCAGGGCGGAGAAGAAGAGATCCGCGAGTGCCACGGGGCCATCCAACCCACCCCCGGTCAAGTATCGCATGATCTACACCGACCCCTCCGGACAGCGCTACCGCTCTCGGCCTATGGTGGCGCCGCGTCGGTCGGCACCCCCACGAGAGGCCCCCACCGCAGCGAGAGGCCCCCGCAGCGGCAGCCGATGGGACAGCGTGCTCCGGCACCCCGTCCTGCTCGAGAATGCTGCGGGGAACCGTCCGCCACCACCCGGAGCACCTTGCTTTGGATGTGGCCGCCCGGGACACTTTATTAGGGATTGCCCCTATCGGCAGCGGGGCAATGCTCCCAATCAGCAGCGCGGGAACAACAACCGAGCCCCGGCGAAGACGGGCGTGTGAATTACACGTCTACCGAGGAGATTCCGGACGACGCTCCTGTGATGGCTGGTATGTTTTCTGTTCGAGATCATCCTGCCCTCGTATTATTTGATTACGGAGCATCGCATAATTTTATCGGTAGCATGTTTGTGGAAAAGTTTGGGTTATGCCGTAGCACGATGAGTTCATCATATTTGATAAAGTCGGCTAGTGGTCGGATCACCGCTAGAGACGAGGTTAGATGGGCACCGAGTCACCCTTCGAGACTAAGGTATACCCCACAGATTGCATTGTTCTTCCTGGCGGTAATATAGATGTGATATTGGGTATGATGTGGATGAAATACCACAAGGCCGTGTTGGACATAGACGCTTTCACCGTCAACTTGAATTCCCCATTGCATGGTCGGGACGTTCTTCGGCCGACCTATCCTAAGAATTGTACTCCAGCGGTACACCAAGCTATTGTCGAGGGTCGACCGATATCCCAATTGTCCATGAGTTTCTGATGTGTTTCCTGAGGATCTTCCGGGAATGCCTCCGGACAGGGATATTGAGTTCAAGATTGAGTTGCAGCCGGAGCACGGCTCCGATCTCAAAAAGACCTTACAAAATGGCACCCAAGGAATTAGCGAGTTGAAGGAACAATTGAAGGAACTATTGGACAAAGGTTACATCGAGACCTAGTTCCTCACCTTGGGGATGTCCGGCTCTATTTGTCAAGAAGAAGGACAAGACTTTGCGCTTATGTGTGGATTACCGACCCCTCAATGCAGTCACTATCAAGAACAAGTATCCATTGCCTCGCATTGATATCTTGTTTGATCGGTTGATGGGAGCTAAGGTATTCTCGAAGATTGATTTGCGCTCGGGTTATCATCGAGATCAAGATCGGGGCGTGAAGATGTGCCTAAGACAGCCTTCTCTACACGGTACGGCTCTGTATGAGTATTTGGTGATGTCTTTTGGGTTGACCAATGCACCGGCACACTTCATGTATCTTATGAATTCGGTATTCATGCCCGAGCTTGACAAGTTTGTGGTGGTCTTTATTGATGACATCCTGGTGTATTCCAAGTCCGAGGAAGAGCATGCCGAGCATCTTCGCATTGTTCTCCAAAGATTGCGAGATCACCGGTTGTATGCTAAATTCAGCAAGTGTGAATTCTGGCTTAAGAAAGTTCCATTCTTGGGTCACGTCATTTCGGAGGAAGGCATATCCGTGGATCCAAGCAAAGTGCAGGACGTGCTTAATTGGAAAGCTCCGAAATCGGTACCACGGATTCGCGGTTTCCTAGGCTTGGCTGGTTATTATCGGAGGTTCATCCCGAACTTCTCCAAGATTGCCAAACCTATGACCGAGCTTTTGAAGAAGGAAAAGAAGTTTGAGTGGAGTCCGGCTTGTCGGGAAGCCTTTGAGACTTTGAAGAAATTGTTGACATACGCCCCGGTGCTAGCACGGCCGAACCTGGAGAAGCCCTTTGATGTTTTACGTGACGCATCGGGCGAGAGGTTTGGGTGGAGTTCTCATGCGGGAAGGCCGAGTAGTTGCTTACACTTCCGGGCAACTCGGGAAGCACGAGCAGAATTATCCTACTCACGATCTTGAGTTAGCGGCGGTTGTACTCGCTACGAAGGTGTGGCGGCATTATACGTTGGGTAATCTCGTTCGCATCTACACCGATCACAAGAGCTTGAAGTACATATTCACTCAAGATGATCTGAACATGAGGCGGCGCCGCTGGTTGGAATTGATTAAGGACTATGAGTTGGAAGTGCACTACCACCCTGGCAAGGCAAATGTCGTGGCGGATGCACTCGGCGAGGAAGGCACATTGTAACCTCCTTCGAGGCCACTCGGTCGATCGCGGATGGGCATTACATCCAAGTTGTGCCCCACGGGTCGCTCTACAACTTGGCATTGATACCCACCTTGCGCGACGAAGTGGTAGAAGCGCAGAAAGCTGATACCTGCATTGCCCATCTCAAGAGGAGGATAAAAGAGGGAGATAGGCAAGTGGCATGTTTCCGTGAGGACGACGCGGGAGTCGTTTGGTTCAAAGACCGCATTGTGGTGCCGAAAGTTCCTGAGCTACGTAAGAAGATATTGGATGAGGCTCACCTAGCCAAGTATGCTATGCATCCCGGCAGCAATAAGATGTACCATGATCTTAGGACGAAGTATTGGTGGACAAGGATGAAAAGAGAGATTGCTCGTTACGTCGCTGAGTGTGACACTTGTCGTCGGGTCAAGGCTGATCATTTGAGACCCGCCGGGCCGTTGCAGCCACTCGGCGTACCATCTTGGAAATGGGATGACATCAGCATGGACTTTATTGTTGGCTTGCCTACCACGGTCCGGAAGTTTGATTCTATTTGGGTGATCGTCGATCGATTGACCAAAGTGGCACATTTCATACCGGTGAGCACACGCTACCGAACACCTAGGTATGCCCGGTTGTACATTGAGCGGATCGTGTGTTTGCATGGTGTACCTAGGACAATCATTTACGATCGAGGATCACGGTTTGTGGGACGTTTAGGGAGCAACTTCATGCTTCCCTAGGAACGAAATTGATTCGAAGCTCGGCTTATCACCCACGGATCGATGGGCAAACGGAGAGAGTAAATCAGATATTGGAAGACATGTTGAGAGCCTATGTTCCGGATCACGACAAGAAATGGGATGAATGCTTACCTTTGGCAGAGTTTGCTTACAACAATAGCTACCAAGAGAGCATTAAGATGGCACCGTTTGAGGCTCTCTATGGTCGCCGATGTCGTACTCCACTCAGCTGGTCCGAGTCCGGAGAGAGGACCATCTTTGGGCGAGAACTTGTGCAACAAGGCGAGGAGCGAGTATTGGAAATCCAAACAAACCTCAAGGCGGCCAAATCAAGGCAAAAGAGCTACGCGGATAAGAGACGCCGACCACTTGAGTTCCAAGTGGGTGACCTTGTGTACCTTCGAGTCTCACCGACCAAGGGTGTACAAAGGTTTGGCGTGAGAGGCAAGCTCTCACCTCGCTACATCGGGCCCTACCCCGTCGTTGCCGGATGTGGTGCCGTTGCTTACAAGCTTGAATTACCGACACGCTCGCCGGTGTGCATGACGTCTTCCATGTCTCGCAGCCGAAGAAGTGTCTCAAAGCACCCGTTGACCGAGTGCTGGATGAAGTGGTACCATTGCAGCCCGATTTGACCTATTCCGAGCGGCCGGTCAAGATTGTCGATACAAAGGAAAGAGTTACCCGAAATGGCGCTCGGAAGTTCTTCAAGGTTCGGTGGAGTCACCACCCCGCGAGGGAAGCTACGTGGGAATCAGAAGATTTTCTTCGCACTCACCACCCGAAGCTTTCGCTCGAACCCGGAGGTACATAAACCGCCTCCTCCTTACTTAAGCTTAATCTCGGGACGAGATTTCTTTAAGGGGAGGGCTGTGACACTCCGTGTCCAAATGTTTTGAGTTAGCATTTTTAAAACTAATCTCAGGACTAGATTGACCTACCCAAGAAATTTCATTGACATGCAAAGTGTTTTGGGTGCCGAATAAATTCAAAAACACTTTGGTTTGAACTACAACTCAAATTCCTACCATATAAGTATGGTCAACCAAAAATATATGTTGTAGGGCATGTCAAATGAAAAATATAGGTCAAAACCCCACTGGATTTCATCAAGGTTTGGTACCCCAAATAAATCAGACAAACTTAGCATTTAAGCCTTTTCTCGGAATTTTCAGAATTTATCCAGAAAAGATTTTGGAGTAAACTCTTCGTGCATGTCACTTTCTAGAGTTGTACTATCCAGGAAAAATATAAGTTTTAATTTTCAGACCCGGGAAGACCACGTTTTTGAATTTCCAATTGGAGCTTTTGCCACGGATCGATAATTCGGGAAAATGAAAAGCATCTTCGGTGGGGCCCGCCTGTCGGCCACCCTGTGCGGCGCACGGGCGCGCGCGGCGCACGGCCGCGCCGTACGCCGCCGGCCGCGTGGCGTACGGGCCCTGACCGCCCCACCCGACCGGCCGACCACCCGGTCCCCCTTACCCCGGTCGGAACACCCCCCTTCTCCATTCCCCTTCCTCTCTCACTCCGCGCCCGAACCACCCCGCTCCGCCCGCTCGAGCTCGCCGCTCCGGCCGACGCCGACCACCGCGACCGGCCGAGCCCGGCACGAGCACCGCCACACTACCCCCCTTTTCGCAAGCAATAGCACTCCTTTTGCGCGAGCACACCGACCACATTTCGAGTTTTGCTCCGGCGACCCCACCCCGGCCACCGACGGCGCCGCAGCCCGATTCGCCGCCTCCGGTGAGCTCCTCTCACTCCGCATCGCTCCGACGGGTGCGCGCTAGTGTTGCGCCCCTCCACGACCCCTTCCCCCTCTCCCTCGCGAGGCCGAGCTGCTCGGCGGTGAGCTTTTCCCCACCGCTTAACTCCGGCCGACCGCCACCCCACCGTCGACGGCCCACTCCGCTCGAGCTCATCCTCCACCGACCCTGCGCCGTCGAAGCCCGTGTCCCCGTGGTGCTCGCCGACCCAGCCCCGACCTCCTCGGACCTCCACCGGAGACGAGCGAGCCTCGTCGCACCCCGCCACCGCCGCCCCTCGCCGTCCAGACAAGCTCCGGTGAGCGCCCCGCCAACCCGACCCTACCACCGTGCTCGCCACATCGCTTAGAGCAACCCTAGGCCCCGCCCGGGCATGAGCACGCCGCCGCGATGCTCCGGCCGGCCGCGCCGCCCCGCTCCGGTCGGAGCCGTCGGGGCCACGAGGCTGGATCACACGACCGGGATCCGGTGTGGCCACGGCCACACCCGGATCCGGAGCGCGTGTGATTCCCTGTGTGGCACCCCGCGCGGGATTATTTTTTTTAATTATACGCAATGGCATTTTCGTAAATAGTTCAGAAATCCTTTTAAACTTAGAAAATTCATATCCGGAGTTCTAGACCTCCAAAAATTGCAAACTAAATTTTGTTGGACTCCTTGAGACCTGTACTACTTAATGGAGCAGTTAGATTTACATTATCAGAAGCAAATTAAATGAGCTAATTTCCTTTTTGGAAATTCAAGATTAGGGCTTGATTAATCATTTAATTACCCCAATTTATGAAGCTTAGTTCGATTATTATCCATAGCATGTGCTCAAGGACCAGGGGCAATTTAATTGCTATTTTACCTAGCTTTTGTTAGGATTAATGAATTACTTTCCTGCACATGCGATAATGATTTAAATGCTTCATGGGAGTTGATGAAGGAGATTAAATTAAGTAATCACCTTAAATCATTTTCACCTCGCCGGACACCAAGTTAATTTATACTCATGAATTGCATGTAATTGATGAAATCTGCACGTATTCCGTAAAATACTCAATGTCATGATTTCATCAAATTTTACACATCACCCTTGCATCATGTAGGCTGCGGTGGTGAACGTGGTGACCAGCGAGGAGGAGCCGAGAAGTTGCTGCTGTTGTTGACCCAGCTACTCGGGGTCAAGCTCAAGGCAAGCCCCGGTGCACAACCTTTTAAATTAAGTATTTTAATTTCATCACTATGTTTGTAGGTACTGTATTGTGCATTAGGTCTACGGGAGTTGTGATGAAAACCCTAGCATGCGGTAGGATTCTATTTACCCTGGTTCGATCACCCTACGCTAGATGCTTGCTTAAATAGGGCGATGATCCGTCGAGTGGTACGGAGACCACTCGTAGGTAGGACAATCACTTTTTGGACACGATGCTTGAGTATCAAGATGAGAATGGAAATTGGAGGCCGGACGGGCAACTAGGTGGAAAGTGAAGGACTGAAAGAGTCTTCAAAGTTGTAGCCCCGTCCGTGCACACAAGGACCGCGTCGTGTCCGGCCCATGTGGATAAGTTTGAACGTACTTGCTTGCATGCTGGTGTTGATGGGCCCGAGTAAACCGACGTACCGATGGTTGCTTGTATGTTAGAGAGATACCCTACTCCCTTGGTTACTTGGCAGGAATTTGGGAGGAGAGAAGGGAGCACTCTACTCATGGATGACGTACGGGACGGCATCGCATGGGGACCCTTCTCGGGGAGCTAGGCCCGACTAACACTACGGTGCCGGCTGGGAAAGGTTGTCTCATGCGGCTTACGGGAAGCGCGTATGTGACGTGCGGTCGGGTTTCTCCTGCAGGATGTAAATCGATTCGAATCGCTGCCCCTCACGATAACGAGTACCACTTATCTCGTCCGCCGGAACGTAGTAAGAAGAGGAACATCGAGGATGATGGTTTGATTAATTTGCTGTATTGCTTAATTACTTGTTTGGAAACATGTAATGCAATAGCTTAGTGCAAATTAAATTTATTCTTTTGAGCAACTTAATTAAAGCTGCTAAAAGTTGAAAGTAAGGGTTTACTTGTAGGCCAGCTTAGAGCTTATATGTATCCTATCCCCCTGGCCTTTGCATGTCTAGGAGTCGGCTGTAGATGGCCACTTTGACGGGTCGGTCTTGCTGAGCTCTAGTTGCTCGGGGCTTTGCTCCATGTGGTTTTTCGAGAGAATGCCGCCGTGCATGACTTCGACGTCGGCGAAGACGTGCGCGGGGAGGAGACTCCGGGTGACGGCCACTACTCTTGGGAGTGGTGCGGCCCGGATGAATAGAGGAGTTGATGTGCCGGTAAGATGTTCTAGGGCAGGAACATCGGTCTCTGCCGGATGCTCGTGATGTATCGCCGAGAGAGAGCGATTGTATCTTATTTGCTTCCGTTGTTTAGTTGTTTTCCAAACTTATTAGCTTCGATGTTTCGAGACTACGATGTACATTTGTACTTGGGATGAATGTAAGACTTGTACTTATATTCATTGCATGATGCTTATGTTTGTATGTTGTAATATCGGGTATCACAGCGCGTGATGCCACCCATGATGATCCTGGAGATGGAAACGCCTCTTCGGGAGGTGGGTCTGTCACACCACCCATAAATCTTTACTTTTGTGGAATTTGTATCGGTGTAAAGTGCAAAATTGGATTATTTTGCAATAAAATACACTTGGAGGGTGAGCATTTACAATAAAAAGACATGTGGTGGGAATATCAAACTCCAAGTGACTTATGGGGTCATTTATTCAATTAAACCTTAAATAATATACTGCATAAAAAATACAAGAGAATATTGTAGGGATTAAATCATTCAACTGACTCATGAGCACTCACTAAAAGTGAAAGGATATAGTTTGGTCCATGGTGGACTAGGTTCAGTGGGGTTAGTTTTGTCTTTATCTACTATCACTAAGAGACCCACTACCTTGGCAGGTCACCAAAGTCGACCACCGCGCACAAGACTCAAGTGCATTCTGCAGCGACACTCTGGACTCCAAGAAACTTCTCCGAGTGCAGTTCTCTTCTCAAATCAAACTAAAAAAAAATTATCACTCATAGTGACATACCATATATGAAAAACCTATACCAGGCGCAAACATTTTGGCTGCCTCGCACAACACCTCGGACCACTGCTGCAGGGTCCGGGACATTCCTTTGCGATGGTACACACACATATATAGTGCAGCACCGTGCTCAGGTTCTTCCCGAGATGGTCATTGAAAAAAAGTTCTTGCCCGGGTAGCCAATCAAGGAGCATGACATGTGGTTGAGAGCTCCCCAGGAGGAATCAATCACGGTGGCATTTTCTGGTTTTCGAAAGGAACATGATCTTGCTGCAATATTTCATGGAAGATAGCATTGCCTATAGTAGCCACGGTACTAGCAGGTGGAATAATTTGCTCTTGTATATATCTGGAGGAGGAAGAGGAAAACACAAAGGAAAACCAGTTCTTCCAGGTAAGTATCTTTAATAGTAGTTGTGTCATGGGCCGGACTGGACCGGACGTAGCAGCACGCCAAGTCCAAGTCGCAGTCGGCTTGGGGCGCCGGCCAAGGGGAGGCGGTCCAGCCTCTCCTGCCAAAAGTGGCTAAAGTCCTTATTTATCAATTAGGAGAGATCGGTTTGAGTTAGGGAAGTTTGGAGAATAATTAGGAAAGTTCAGATTGTGTTTGGATAGGATTCTAGTTTGAGTTTGCTTAGGAGTCAAGAAAAGTCCCTCATATAATGAGGACAATTGTAATCGATCTCTCCAAGAAAATAGTAGGGATTATTCCTATCTACTTTCAGCTCTCCTGCGCCCTCTCTCTCACCTTGCGCCACCCCCCCCCCCCTCCCCCTCTCCTTCCCTAGCCGCACACCACCTCCACCCACGCCGCCGGCCACCATTGTGGCCTAAACCCTAGCCCCCAACTATTGCTCATAACAAGTGGACTCAGATTTATTTACGTTATGGGTACTGAATGAACTAGTCAACTTACCGAGCAAAAAGCAATTTCTAGAGAATGTACATTCTTCTAATTAGCCTCGCTCACATTATTCTCATATAGAAAATTAAAACTGAAACTGCATTTATGTATTACGACCTTATCAGTTCGTGTTCCTTTGGAATAGAAATTAAAATTGAAACTGCATTTATGGGCGTGTGCGTGTGTACGCATAGATTTGCTCACTCTCTCACTCATTGCTTTCAATAACGCTCTATAGTGGTGAACTACTTTTTTGTCAGTGACAAGCATTTAAAAAACCGACGGTATTTTGAGTCGAAAGACAAGATCCGCTACTATACACAGAAAATAGTTGCGGACACTACAGGTCCTCTACTATGGTGGCCCAACCCGCTATTATTTTTAGAAAATAGTAAAGGACACATTAGATCTGCTACTATATTGTGGCCCAGCTCACTGCACATACAAAAGCACTCCAAACCCTAACCCTCAACCATTCTCTCCCTCCACCTGCCGCCACATCTCCTATTATTACACACTACTGCTATTATTAAAAAATAAAAATAATCCCCATTGTCTACTTGAATTTTGCATGGTATGTGAGATAAATAGACCTTATGATCATTCAGAAAACCGTTTAGTTGTTTTTTCTAAGCTATCCGTCTCTCTCTCTCTCTCTCTCTCTCTCCCCGCCGGCCCCCTCCCCACGGTGCCGCCCCTCCGGTCGGCCCTGCCGGATCCATGGCGGCGGCAGCGGCCTCCTCATCCGCGCGGCGGCGCGGCTCGGCGCCGCCCCTCTGGTTGGCCCCGCCCTCTCCGCTCCTCCCGCCGGATCCGTGTCGGCGGCGCGGCCCGATGCCATCTCCCGCGTAGCGGCGGCAAATTTTTATCCGCTACTATCATTTTACTTAGTCGCAATTTCGTGTCCGTTACTGTCATTTCTCTCTCGTAGTGACAGGGCCCCAGTGACGAAAATTGATTCCGCCACTATGGTCACTTTTAGTCCATCACGGTGGAGCTCGATTATAATAGTGTTTCCCGTTTCAGCCATATAAGGGATGCAATTTCATGATCTATGTACACGCTGTAACCTAGCTAGAGCAGAGGTAAATTGGGTTATTGGAAAAGGGCATATAAGGTATGCACATCAGAATCTATAGTTTAAAGTAGCTTAAAGTACTGGTTCACGCGCCTTCTGGCTATAGCTAGGAACGATTTGAACAATTTTATTTATTGAGACGAAATGTCAACACAAACACATCTTTGACTATTCCCTGATTGGATGGCTCATTGGCCTGGTCCTAGTAAATCATATTCCTGTAGCTTGTAGATTATAGAAGCGCTTGGTTAGTGGCAACGATGATCTCATGGGCGTTTGTTAATCTCACTCAGCTTATGTCAACTGATGGACTTGGTGACGAGGATAACCTGAGTGTGGTATTTGACAGCTTATCTTAACTCGGTGACAGCGAATATATGGAAGCTTCCCTTGGTTCAACTACCCCCTTAATTATTTCATTGCTGAAAACAAGCGTGATGATATGTACCGAAACTGCAGCGACGAACAAGATAAATAGGGCCACCCTTCTCTTGTTCCTCATTCCAAGCTAAACTACTGCGTGAAAGCTGTTTGCTGCTGCAACATCTTCTTCATCAGTGTTAGTCGTCGTTCCTAGCAAGCCACAACTTTTTGTCGAGAGCAAATGGCTAGCTCGAGAGCTGCGCTTGACATGTCCGTCCTTGTCGTGCTTGTCGTCGTCTTCGCCGGGCACCTTCTGATGATGGCAGGGCCGGCGTTCGCCCAAGTCGTGGAGAACTGCCAAGACAACGCGTGCGTTGCTTGCTTCACAGGTTGCGCCGCCTCGTGCCGGTACGGTCTTGACGTGCCCTGCTTCACGCAGTGCACCAGCCACTGTTATTAACCGAGCATACCTGTACGTGACGGCCGATGGCCAGATGTTGTTTCGCCAAGTTCGTGTTTTGATCCGTATTGCGATTTCTGTAATCATGCTCCCATTGTTATCGATTCTACTTTGTAATGAAATGGTTCAGGGTCGATGCTCGCGTTAATGTCTTTGTATGATCGTCTTTTCCCTTGATTTCTCCGACTTTAGTGCGCTACCGTCGAAACTCCACCACCACTGCCATGTGGCCGGCGGTAAGGTCCCACCACAGAAGCTCGCGCATGGTCCCAGTTAGGCCGGTGAGGTTCGTTGAGTTTGCCTCTTGCTCACGCGCGCGTCGCCGCCCATTTTGGTGCACGAAACCCTTGGTCTCCGTGTTCCTCCCCTTCTGCCGCCATGAATCTCACCGCCGGTGAGCGTCGTGCCGGCATGGTCGGGTTCTACCGCGGTAGTGTCCGCGTTATCTGGCGCTTCATTCTGGTGCTTCTAGTCGAGTTTTTGGGTGGAGATTGGTAGTCTTGCCTAAGCGCCGCCGTGTGGCTGCGCTTCGGCGAGCCGGTGTGCCGCCGCCGTCGAGCTCACGTCATTAGGGATCTCACTCTCGGGTTCACAGTGAGGAGCTCTAGCATCTAGTAGCCACCTCACCTTCTCGGGAGCAGTAGATCAGCGCGGCTCCGTCTTGCGCTGCCCGCAGCCGGCGAGACGACGTGGCTGGTGGGCCTCACGAGTTCGGAGCGTGTCCATGATCCATCGTGAACCACTGACTCTGCAGTCAATGACATTTGGACCCCACACGTTAGCACAATCTAAGAATATCCGGGCTAGGAATATTCCTTTTGTTTTTCCTGAAATTCTTTTAAACCCTTTTTCAGCTGTTTTAATCATCGGAAAATCGTAATTAGTTTCCTGGACCTCAGAAAATTATGCGGTAAGTTGTGTTGGATTCGTCTCGTTGCTCTCTACGTGTTAGTGATATTACTGTCCATGTACGATTTCATTCCCAATCTTTCTCGTAATTCGTGTCAATTATTCGATTTCTGTGTGTTACCCGTTTTGCATGCTCTTTATACGTCAGTGGGTACCCGCCCAAGCCATATAAGGACACTGATCTATTTTTGGATCTATTTTTAAGACAAGTTGCATCCTTAATCACTCTTACTTCTACTTTAGCAATTGCATAATATGCTTAGAATCATACCTATACCATATCATGCTACCTTTGCCTCAAGAGTGACGAAGTAACCAGTGACATCTTGCTGTCAACGAGAATGTCACCTACCACTAAAAGCATAATGTCAATAATAACATTTGTATAGAATTATCTTTCGCACGGAGAAGAACCCATGATTGAGGTGCTATTAATGCTTGTAAACACTACACTAGCTTTTGACTACTCTAAAATCATAACTCCAATGGCATTTGTACAAATATCCAGGAAAAGTTGTGGTAATATATATCATAAAACTTATAGCTAGCTGAAATCATCCATTATTGCCCTAAAAATATCATCCATCAGTATCAAACTTTATGACCCTTTCATTTCATTTTTTGACCTTTGTGCAATTTATTACAGCAAGGGAAATAATACAACATGCGGCGGGGTCTATGCTCAGGCTAAGGTGGTGTTCGTTTCCAAGAGAGCTAAACTTTAGCTCCTAAAATTTGGACTAAACTTTAGCCTCTTTTATGGGACTAAAGTTTAGCCCTCTTTTAGCCCTTTTTCTCTCTTGAGCTAAATTTTAGCCACATGTTCGTTTTCTTTGGGCTAAACTTTAATTCACTTGAGCCATTTGCCCTTTAGCCCCAAGAAAACGAACACCCCCACTTCACATTGTCATCGGTAAACAATATATCCCGGGTCAGTGATCTTGTGTCATTTTTGCCGGGTAGATCTATGTTTTCTTTTTGTGCAGGTACAGGTCAAATGATCATACTGATTCGAATCTTTCCAGGGTTGATTTCCTTACGTGCATGACGGCGGATGTATAGAAAATGTCACATGTATTCATCGTGTGTGATATTTTAAAGCTATCGTCAGTGAGTACTTACTTTTCTAACATGCCACTTGTATACTGTAATTAATGAATCTCTCTCTCTCACGATCTCTCTCTCTCTCTCTCTCCATATGCGGGGAAACTTTCTTTGTAACAGCGTTCATTTTCTTTTCCTTGAGACTGAACAAGGTTAACATTCATGTTACACATGTTGTTAGGTCATTCTCGGTGGTCTCTTTCATTTCACGTTTTCAAGTATGACACATCAACTTTCTAGTCTTGTTATGTGGAATGAAAGTGCATCCCTCAGTGAACTATTTATTTCAGAGATTCATAGACTGAACGAGACATTAAATTCTTGCATAGATATACCAATGAGGATCCACTTTTTTCTACACATGAAAGGAAAAGAGGATCATTACACCTTTCATTCTCCTTTCACTAATTTGGAAAGAGTGTCACTACTCTTTCATCATAATTAAAGATTTTTCTCCTCTTTCATACTCCCTCCTTCCCTTAATATAGGGCGTTGTTGACTTTCATATATTTACTTTGACCATTCGTCTTATTCAAAATATTTATAAAAATATTAACTATTTTGTTATCATTTGTTTTATCACCATGTTTATTTTATGTATGACTTATTTGTTTTTATATTTTTATAAATATTTTAGACTAGACGAATGGTTAAAGTTGATGTGTTCAGTCAAAAATGCCCGATATTAAGGGATGGCGGGAGTATTAAATATCATGTCATATCTATCTTTTTTACTAATGTCTCACTGTCACCTAATAAATTAGTGAACACCTATGCAATCATTTCAGGTGGCGCCATTTCATATTAAATTACGTGATTCTTGATGTTTCGCACCAGTTGGTAGGAAGCTTCCACCTACAGTCGACTGATTTAGTAAACTGAAAATTTTTTAATATTTGATCTCCTTATTATAGGATCGTAACAACACGTATTTGAAGCCTATAAATATCGCAAGAATGGCCTCGTGATAAGAGCATTAGATCAAATCGTTTCTCTCCTCTTTTCTTGTTAATCTATCTTCCTTACTACTAGCCGGTTCTGAGAATTAGAAAGAATATTTACTTATGGCTTTCGGTGCCGCCGCTCATAAGGTCACAGTTGCTGTCATTTGTATGGCTGTTGTTCTATCTATTTTGGGCAAGGCAGCATCAACAGGGACACCTTGCAGCCATTCCTGCATCTCGGAATGTCCTTCCAAATGCAGCGCAACAGCCGCAAGCAGTTGCGAGGGTACCAAGAGTCAGGCAAAATCGAAGTGCATGTTCAACTGTCAAGATGGCTGCCTTGCCAGCTGCAGACAAGCGAATCCAACGATGCCTGCATCTGAATGCGGCTGCACCAGCCAATGCGAAAGCAACTGCGAAGCTAACTCCGAGCGCCACCCTTCCTACCAAGCTTGTCTGTCAGCTGTCTTCCAGAACTGCAAGGACTCCTGCGAGAGCGAATGCAATGGCAACAAGGTGAACTCTTGAATTTGGTGTGTGCTCGAATGGGTAGGCTCATACTGTTGTTTAGTTAATCTTTTCTGCTTTTCATTTCTTGCACGTCTCATTGTCATTCAATAATCACACGGTAGTGCTCAGTTGGCATATATCCAGTTCGCTGGATGCTAAATTCAGTTGTTACCATGTAGTGTCAGTCACGCATGGCTGTTGTGTCATGTGGCCATGTATGAAAAGAATCAATTTGTAAGTTCGCATTTTTTCTGCTTTTGAGACATCAAAATAAATAATGTAACAGATAAAGGACGCACATCGTGTTTAGCGTCCCAAAACTCCTGTTATTGTTCCATTGGAAAGCGATGGTGATTGTGAACACTATAATTTGCGTGTATAAAGGTGTTCACGACGTACAACCAACACAGTGCTTCAATTGTGTCGGGCAATCAAATATGATGCTCGTCCAGCAAATGGTCAAGTACTCTATTGATGCGCTCAAACAATGATTTTGAAGCCGAAAATTAGTAAGGGCGAGCCTGATGAGCCGATGAGGCCCCGGCGGTGGCGGGTCCGGCACGAGCTAGTGATCAATCACAGAGGCCAACCACACCGGGCGGATGCTCAGAAGCACAGCCATGGCGATCGTCAACGAGAAGAGCATCGATGGCTGCATCGACAGCCTTCGAGACAACGGCCACCATGGGTTGTGCCCTATGAGGCCGTGAGGAGCCCTGCACTTGGTTTTAGTTCCCGCCATGGGGATGGAGCAGATCGAGTCGTTGGGCTTGTTGATCGAGTCATTTGATTATTAATCTTATTAAAAAATTATAAAAATATATAAATGAATAACTCATATTAAAGTATATCAAATGATAAAAATAGTAAAAATTGAATAATATTATCATAATTTTTTAATAAGATGGATGATTAAATTGTAATACTAAGAAGTTAATAAATACTTATATTTTAGAACGAATGGAGTACTAGACATATGTCCCTTGGACTGGTATTGCCGCCGACAGTGCAAGTTGATCTCTGGTGCTTCTTATCTCATTATGGGTAAATTAAACTGAGCACATTATTTGGTGCCAAAACTGTAGTCGCACAGGAGAACAGTGTACAAGCCGAGTATACAAGCTACATGATCCTAAATCAGTGGAGTTAATCACCTGTATAGATCGTACCATTCCTTGTATAAAGAAGTGAAAGAGCACCTGCCTTTCCCTGTGAATTAAGGGGGTCTTTGTTTCGTTTAGAAGCTAAAATTTAGTTCCTAAAATTGGAGATAAATTTTAGTTCACTTTAGGCATTTACCCTTTAATCGTAAGGAAACGAACACCCCCTAAATATATATCCTCTATATATATACATATACACACACACATAGCCTCTATACCATATGCAAACATACCGTACGTACCGGTTTGTAGCACCTCAGACCGCTGCGGCACGCTATTGCTTCCATTTGTTCTCGTCCAGTAATAACTAAATAGAACTATCTTTTTTTGGGGCTTACATAGTGTTGCATGCACAATCCATAAAAAAATTCTTGCTTGTTATAGTAAATTCTTGCTTGTTCATTTTATTGACAATCCCTTCTCTCAAGAAAATTCACACTTGAAGTTTTCCACTATCTATCAAGGAATAAATCAATTGAGTTCCAGTTACAAACGTTATAGAAGCAATAACGTGCTATATGGGTGCCATGGAACGGCAGCATAAAGCGAGGGTGTAATTACAACTATATGAGATATCCCCACATAGTGAAGAGTTTGGGTAATCTTACCTAAAGGATTGAGTAGCTAACGTGACAGGCTGTATTAGATGAAATGTTTCTCGGCTATCAACCCAATAAGTGCTTGAGGGTGCCACAACAGCAAGTAGCACGTGAGATGTTGGACCTTGAGAACAATCAAGATTTTGGATGAAGCATACAAGGAAACAAGGAGCTGAAGAATCATGTTTTACCAGGTGCTTTGGAACAATCACACAAAACGTGAGGCAACGTGGGAAATGGAAGGCAAACTCGAGGACAAGATTCTTGTAAGGGGAGTCTGTAATAGCCTGATTTTTCAAATTCAAAAACTTGCGTTCAAATTGACGTGGGAGTCTAGGAATTTAAAAGTGCATGTGCTATCCTACCTCGAATATAATGTTTTGCTGACAACAATTTTATTTCTCTCCACATAAATAATTTTGGATCGAGGAAATATGGGGAGAAAAGTATTTGAATTCAAATCAGAGCAAGAATTTAATTTGAATTTGATCCATATTAGTTAACATAAAATATCAAGAATGTTTGTTAGAAATCTTGACTTGGGTCACATCTCCCTTTCTTCCTCTCACACCAGCCTATTTTTTTTTTCCCATGGACTGAAGTAAGCAAGGTAGTCACGGCCCAAGTGCCAGCCCAACAGGCCCAGACGTGCACTATTACGCTTTCTTCCTCCTTTGACCGTACAAGGGACGTCGCCATGGAGAGGACCTGCCCGATTGCCGCACTGTCAATGCAAAGCCTCCGGAGTGATCGTCGTCGAGGTGCCCTGGTGCCAATCGAGTTCGAGCCCCTTCGTGTTTCCTCATCACTTCGCGAGCCAAGGGGAGGCGAGCACATGAAGCCAACGGTTTGCTAATGCCCCTCATAATGGAGTCCTGAACCGAAGCCGCGGAGCTTGACTGCCGAACCAATCCTTGTAGTTCGTCCGTTTTTGGTGAGTCCCTCACCGTTTTCTCCATTGTTCCATAGTGTAAAATCCCTATTCTGCGTTCTTGCTTAATAGGGACCGCATCTACAGCGCAGAACAGCGGGAACGCCATCAGTCCCAGCCGTCTGGTCACCGCGAGGCGAGCAGTGTCAGTGCGCGAGCTGAAGCCAAGTTTTCGTCACTCGTCCCGTTTTATGTAACCTGCGTTCTTTATCCTACTCTGTCAGCTGCTTCTCTTTGATTATTTCTGGCCTTAGATCATGTGCAGAGTGCCAGGAACGCCACCTATGCCACTCCAGGAAGCAGGAAGCAAAGATCCACTGAGAATGGCCTAAGGTTTGAGGTAAAGTGACCAGCATAAAGCGAGCGTGTAATTACAACTATATGAGATGACAAACAAACAACAATATAAATTACAGCCCTTGTTCAACGGCACAAAAGCTACTTCCCGAGTGCTCTGCTCTTCAGTGTGCAGCACCTTCTCGCAGGGCACTCCTCTCGATTTGTAATATGTGTGCGCTCTCACGCGCTGAAGCAAACTCTAGTCTGGCACATATATAGTAAAATAACTTTTCTAGGTTGCAGACTCTCTTGTCAGTATTCACAAATTTGAAGCATCTAATAAGGTTTACAAAAAGTCTAATCACTTTGTGCAGTCGAATTCCAGAATGGTAGGTAAAATGAGAAAAAAAGGGGAATACATGTCATGCTCTAAATGTTCTGAGAGGGTGAATGTCATATCAATACATCGGTGAGCCATATTCTCTCTTTTCTTGGGTTTTTGTTTTTTACGGCTAGTTTCTCGGAGCCTTCAAGAAGTTTGAAATGCTTTACATTGGATCAATACTTTCAAATAGAATGTGAGCATACAGTCACCACTCTGCAAGTGCAACATGTATAAATAGCCATAAAAAAAAGAAGGTTCATATTAGAGATAAAATAATCAGACGAAGAAAAACAACAGTTAATATATGAACATTGTTCTACCATACCTTAGTAAAGATTAGGCAATATTTGACACAGATCACAGCAGAAGTGAGAGGCATTCCTGCATGAAGTACCTTGTAGCTGGATAATTGTAATTCATATACGGACAGCCTGAACTGAAACTTTAGACCCAATGCTCATGTTGGAACTGGAGCCTACATTAGCTTTTCTTCTATGGAACCTACTCATGAACTCTCCTGCCTCACTGAAACGGCCCATTTTAGTAAGTGCACCAACAACTGGCCAACATATATGTTCATCAGTGGCAATGCAGCTACAGGATTCCATTGCGAGGAGAATTTCTTTTGCTTCGTCAACTCTTCTTTCATCACATAGAGCTTTTATCAGGGTATTGTACGTGTAAATGTCAGGTGCAGCACCAGATTGTAACATGGCATAAAAAAGTTTGTGAGCTTTATCTACTTTCCTCATCCTGCAAAAACTCAAAATAGGTGCACTGAAGGAGTATGCGTCTGGGGTAATGCCATTCATTTTCATCTTACTGAGAAGATCAATGGCTTTGCTAACATGGCCAGCTGAACAAAATGCACGTATCAGGACATTGTAGGTTTGAAGATTCGGCCTGACACCCCACTCTGACATTTCATTGAAGCAATCAAAAGCATCATCCAACTGCTTGGCGTGGCAGAGCCCATCAATAAGGGAGGTAAAAGTAATGATATCGGGCATAAACCCGTGTTCCATAAGCATCTTAAGAATAGCCTTTGCATCATGTATATTGCCCAATTTCGAATATCCACTTATCAGGGTGTTAAAAGTCACGAGGTTAGGGGGAAACCTTTCTCTTGCATCTCCTTGACAATCTCCATTCCCTGTTCCATTGCACCTGCCTTGACGAGGCAATCAATAACCATGTTGTAGGATGGCACACTACACACAAGACCACCCTGTACCATCTGATGTAAATACTTATTCACCCTTGAGAAATCCTTGCAGCTCAGCAGTGATTTGATGATCATAATATAGATATCAAACTCTAGATTTCCCCTAGCTCTTGACGAAATCATCAACCAACTCACACAAATCGTTCAACTCCATGCATTTCACAGCACCAGCTATCACCATTCCGAAGGATGGGCTGTCAGTGACATATCCCTTACTGCCCAGCCTCTTCACAAGCTCAACTGCCTCTTTGGCCATGTCATTCTTTGAGAGACAGTACAGCAAAGTGTGACACGCACTTGAATGCAGAGCAGGGTCATTCTTCTCAAGCCAGTCACTCAACATCTTGTATGCTCTGTCCCTACCCAAGCACTTGAATACACCATGAACCAGAGTCCTGTACGTGGCCTCACTCGGCGCCACACCCTTCTCCTTCATCTTCCATAAAAGATCAATCGCATCATCCACCCTGCCAGCATTGCAAAACCCATGAACCAGCATTGTGTAGGTGAAGATATTCGGCTTGATCCCCGCACTCTCCATCTGCTTCACCAGTCGGAGCGCCTCATCGATGATCCCACGCTGGCAGACGCCATGCACAAGAGCGTTGTACGTGAAGCAGTCCGGTGTGCAACCATCGGCGGGCATCTGCTGGAACCGGAGGTACCCAGCATCCACTGCACCGGCCCTCACGGACGCCGCAATGACAGCGTTGTAAAGGGGAGTGCTGGGCCGCAGCCCTAGGCGCGGCATTTGCACGAACACCTCGTGGGCGTACCGCGCCAGGCCCAGCCGGCCCCAGCTCTCGACCAGCGCGCACAACAGCTCTTCGGAGATCTCGCATCCGCACGCCCTCACGTCGGCGACGAGCGCCGCCGAGAGCACCAGCGGCCCGCGCCGCGACAGCGAGTCCACGAGGGCGCGCCGCACGGCACGGTCCCGCGCGACGTGCTGCCCGAACCGCGATGCCCAGACGTAGAGGCGCACGCAGAGGAGCGGCTCCGCCGCCGCGGCCTGCATCGCGCGGACCACGAAGCGCGGGCCCAGTCGTCGGAGCTGGGCGGCGAACTCCGCGTTGAGCCGCGCGAACCAATCCCGCTCGGCCAGGAGCGATGCCGCGCGGGCCGGGTCGGCGGCGGCCGCGGAATCTGCCGCATGGTGATCGGATTTGGAGAAAAGGTGGGTTCTTTGACCGGAGAAATCGGCGGGCTTAGGCAAACGCCGGAGGAGATTGGGCAGGAGCAGCCTCCCGCTTCTCATTTCCTCCTTTTTCTCGGTATCGTGCTCTGTTTCCTCTGTTCGAGAGGTTTGGGCGTTTGGCCGTTTGGGACCGTGGTCATTTCGATCAATGAATTTTCAGCAAATTTGGGATGTACAGTAGTTGATAATTTGAGATTGACATACGTTCACCGTACCTTCTGAGCTGTAGCGCCACGCCGCCACTATGCATTTTGTCAAATAACAAAAAATAAGCTACTATATGACTACAAATAAAGCACTGGAAGAACCGATGCACACTCAAAACCCACTAGAAGTGAGCCGAACACCTTACACTCCAATATTCAATAAAGAAGACAGAAGATTATTTGCTAAAAAATACAAATCACCAAAAGAAATTTGTAGCTACCATTTTTTTCTTGTAACGTTTGAACTAGAACTACATTTAAAGTTTTATCTAGTGCAAGTACAAAATACAAAGGGAACTATTAACATAAATATTTTAAAAGATCACAATCCTAATAGATTCAAACAAATTTACAATTTAATTATAGACATTGTTTAGGTGTATATTCAAACTCAACAAAGCCGAAATTATATTATTCTATCACGGCTAGATCATTGATCTCTATTTTTACTCGTCCATTCGGGCCCACCTTAATACTAATCTCCTACTCGCCGCTCCACAAGTAGAGTTCCTAAATGTATAATAAATGACCTTAGGACTTGTACCCAGGAAGGTATATTATGAAAAGTGAAAGAAATGTCTATTCTGGAAAAATGGACATGTCGTACTTAAGTTATGAAACATTTAGTGCGCAACATACAATATGCTTGTTCAACATTTTATATATACATAGGTAAACAAAACAAAACAACATAAATATGACAACGCGAGACGTGGCACAATGGAGACCATGTAAAAGTCTCTCAGTAATATCGAACATAAAAGAAGCTTATTAGGAGACAAAATATGACATCATTTTTAATTCCTTAAATGCATATCACAAAATTATTTGTTAGGTGTAAGTGTATTTTCCCTCACTATGCTTAATATTGCTGGACCCTGATGTAGAAACAAGAATCTAGAACTAAAATATTACGACTACAAGATGTATTATTGATCTGAAACTAAGGTAATTATACTCCCAAGTATAAGCATTCTCTGTTTTTGCTCCTATATTAGGAATTACTCTACCGATTGCTAAATTAATCATGGATTTGTTTTTGTCTTTAATTGAATGTGCTTCATATGGAATTCGATAAGTTAATGATATGTTTCCATGTTTCATAATTTGGTTAACCACTTCGTTAAAAACTCATTCATTTGAAAGTAGAAAGTCCAATTTACTCCCCTCAAATATAGTCAAAGTCTGGATAACCCCTAAACTATTGTTTGGTTCAGTTTACCCACTAAAATAGTATTATTAGTTCAATTTACCCCTTAATAGAATCTGTCTTTTTTGTTTCTCCATGCACAAGTGGAGTGTTAAGTCAAAATTTCATAGGTGGTAGTTGGTATCACATTACATATGAGAAATTATATTATGAATTTTTTGTCATTATTTTTCATATATTTTTGTATGACATGGATCAATATACTATTAAATGTCATTCTCTATCAAAATGTTAATAAAAAAATTATGATGTATTTTTTTAACATGCCTTACAATGTGTGCTAACACCCTATAAAATTTTACCTTAAGACTCCACTTATGTTTGAAGAAACAAAAAATATAAATTATATTAGGGGGTAAAATGAACCAAATTGCACTATTTTGGGTTTAAACTGAACTAAAAAATAGTTCAGAGGGTTATCCAGACTTTAGCTATACTTTGAAGAAGTAAGATGGACTTTATCCTTCATTAAAAAAAGCCAGAACGAACTTTGCAAATGTTCTTTTTTTCTACCATACCTTGACAGGACAAGAGCATGAATGAGGTTTAAGAGTGTACAATTTCTTTTTATAAAGTGGTGTTCCCTCCAAGCTGTACATACAATTTTTATCGAATACACTCTCCATAGATTTCGATAGGGAGCTATGTGAAACAAGATTGCTTGTACCTTAGTCACTTGAAATATATGAATTATTACACTCCAAATGAAGTAAAAAAACACATGAGGATCACTGATATTTTAATTGAGAATACTGCAATTCCTGTTTGTTGTGTTTGCTCCTGAATAGAAAGACTTATCCATGGAACACCACTACTTCGTTCCTCTCTTGTTCCTCCCTTCTCGCACCTAGCTAGGAGAAGCTTTTCCTGTCACATATGAAGGAGACGCAAATTATCTTTCAGTGGCCTCCTTCGGATCAGTCTCCTCCGGTTAATTCTGAGAGTCCAATATTGTGACTATGCAAAAGCTCCCACGTAAATTAGAAAACCTGCCTTCAAACTTCTAGATACGCGCGGTACAAAGGAACATGGCTTTGTACATGTTATAGTTCAGAGCCCAAGCTGGCTACGCGTGATTGCGTCTATCGTGTTCAAAAAGGTTACTAATAACCAATCTGTGTACGCTGGAGACCATCAAGACATGCTTACATGACTATATATACAAAGAAAATCAAGCGTCCTCCTCCTCCCGGCATCACAGATCGATCTATTTGCATCGTTCTCTAATATCACCCATCCACAAGATAGTTTCCGTTGCCGCCGGCCATGGCGACGACCACGGCAATCAGGTCCGCCGCCCGCCGGCTCTCGAGCTCCGCGTCCAGCATCGTGGCGCGCGAAGTCACCGGGCGCCACAACCTCACCATCGACGGGTACACTGCAACACGGAAGCTCTCGGCTCGCTGGTCCGCGGCGTCGCAAACCTTCGAGGCCGCCGGGCACAGCTGGCAGGTCACGTACAAGCCCAACAACAACGGCTGGTCGGAGAGCATCGACCTCTACCTCGAGCCCGTCGTCGTCCCTGCCGGCAACCACCACGGTTGTCGTGTCAGGGCCGACGACCCCGTCAGGTTCGAGTTCAGCTTGCTCGACGAGGCCGGCAACCCGGTCCCCGGGTTCTGCCGCGCCAAGGAGACGTGCTTCTTCACTGAACAGTCCTTGTGCCAGGGGTTCCCCAACTTCATCAAGTGGAAAGACCTGGAGGAGTCCGGGGCCGTCAGGGACGACCGCTTCACCGTGAGGTGCGAGATCACGGTGGTCAAGAGCTGGACCGAGAGCGCCGCCGCCGGCGGCACCGGCGAGAGCGAGATCGCCAGTGGCGCCGCCGCCGTCGCCGTCGCCGTGCCGCCGTCCGACCTGCACGAGCACCTCACCGAGCTGCTGTGGAGGAAGCAAGGGGCAGACGTCACCATCGACGTCGGCGGCGGCGAGACGTGTGAGGCGCACGGGTGGCTGCTGGCGATACGGTCCCCGGTGTTCGAGGAGGAGCTGCACGCGGCGGCCGAGGAGAATTTGCCCGGCGGCGGCATCCGCCGCCGCATGGAGATCCGGGGCATGGAGCCCGGAGTGTTCAAGGCGCTGCTCCACTTCATGTACACCGACGAGTTGCCGGCAATGGAGGAGGAAGAAACCGTGGCGATGGCGCAGGACCTGGTTGCGGCGGCGCACCGGTATGAGATGGGGAGGCTGAAGGGTATGTGCGAGCAGATGCTGTGTGAGCGCGTTGGATTGGGCACGGTGGCCGGGAGCTTGGCGGTGGCCGAGCTGCACGACTGCCGTGCTCTCAAGGATGCGTGCATGGAATTCATAGCTCGTCCGGGGATTCTGAAGGCGGTCATGGAGACGGACGGGTTTGAGAAGATGAAAGCCAGCTGCCCCAATGTCATGTTGGAGCTTGTCATGAAGCAGTTGGCTGCCTGAGTTACCAGACGTATATATATTCCATACCATATATATTAAATAGTTTCTTTTTCATCCTTCACTTGATATAGCCATGGCTTTATTTGACAATATATGGAATATTAGTGTTTAAATCCATTTGTCCAGGAAAGTACCCTATGACTTGCTCTGATGGGATTTTCTATTTCTTTTCTGCTAATCAACTCCTGTCTGCCGGCAATTTGGTCTAGACTGAGGTCGTTTGGAATGGCTATTCATTTTCTATAGAAGCTGATAGCAAGCATAGATATTATATGTATATACTGGCGGTACGCATTTAGAAATCCCAGCATGTTCGTTAATAGTATTTTTCTTTCAGTTTTATACATAGTTGAAATATGCGCTACAATTTGCAGGGATATAGTACACTTGATTCATTCTATTTGTTGTCTCTTATCTGACAAATGTCGACATCTATACATTTTACACTATATATGCTTTGTAATCTCTACTACACTTTACTGCTGTCACAACCTTTCAATGACCACAATCCTAACATATCCAGGGTATCTTATGATCTACTACCAACTGTAGTAGGACACAAGCAGGAGTAGTTCGAACTCTTCATGAGGACTCAATTATAGGCAAAACAAGCTTAACAAAGCATAAAACATATTGTTCCGTCCTTTTTTTCTCCATCAATTGTACAACTAGATACTTATACCAAATAAATCACGTATTGTCTGGATTCTAATTTTCCATCTTAAATTTTTAACGAGTCCCGCAACAAAGTGCGGGGTATTTACCTAGTTTCTTTTGCAAGAACGCCACTTGTTTGATGTTCATTCCTTGTGTCCTCCTGGCTCCCCACATGCTACGCATTTATTTATTAGCATGTAATGCTCGAATCAAACATTGTAACCTGTTCCTTTATTCATTCTATGATTCAAACCCTACTTGATTTGGGAGCTTTAATCATGTCTATCTTCTCATGAAGTTCTCCACGGTTTGAAGTGGGTCCCTGACGAAAAGAAGCAGTCAATGTCTTCCGTAAAGATATGAATTGTCATGTTCCAATGTATCCATTTTGAATCCACAAAAAAAAATCAATTGATATACTATATAGGCTAACTATGATAGATGGATTAATTACTAAACAATCAATGTGGTGAATCCATCACTAGCTAGATGGATGCCAAGCTAATGCATGTGTCAAGGAATTATCCGACGAGTAGAGTATAGGGTATGTCATCCATGATGAATATGGAAGAATATGGGATAGACGCGAGGTCGAGAGATGATGGTAACACATGGATCCCAATTTTGATAGGTTCAGGCCACCTCTTTGGATAATAGCCTTGTGTCATGTGTTCTGTGGTATTGTATCTGTGATATCTCGTCTAGGTCATGTCTAGACTATGTATTGGGTCCTATGTTCTAGATGTATTGAGATATCCTCTAGGCGGTGCCCCTGCCCTCCTTATATATCCGGGGGTACAGGATTACATGGTATGAGTTCTAGTCGGTCTACAGTACATATCCAAGTAGGAGTCTATCCCTATCTTTCCTTGTATGTAAGGTATCCTGGATATTAATATTCCACAAGCCGCATAGAGCCTTGCATGGGAGATAATCTTCAATTTCTTCCCGACTGGTTTCTGCTACGTAGAATGCTTTAACTTTATATCGGCGAGCTTGTAAGGGTCTCAAAGATTCTAAAAAGTCTTATAGTGTGCTTTTCCAGCCTGGTGCATCGGTCGGATGCACCTAATTGGGTGTAGCCCACCGACTCTTGTATCATTTGGCTCAATCAATAGTGTGAGAGTCCCAACAAAAGCTGTATTGCTACCAAAAATCATTCCGACCACTCTTTCAAGAATGAAACCAACCGATCGATGATGACCAGCAAACCACCGTGTGTTGAGTGGTATATCTATCTTCTTGTCTCAAATGATTCTGTCAATATTAGAATAAAAGTAATTAATAGTAGTAATTCAGATTAAAATAAATCAGTTGGTTGGTTCAGACCGAAATAAATCAGTCGGTCGGTTCGGACAAAAAAATCTCAAATAAATCAGTCGATCGGTTCAGATCGAAAATCTCAAATAAATCAATTGGTCGGTTCAGACCGAAAATCTCAAATAAATCAGTTGATCGGTTCAGACTGAGAATCTCATATAAATCAGTTGGTTGGTTCAGACCGAAAACCTCAAATTAGTTAGTTGGTCGGTTCAGACTGGAAACCTCAAATAAATCAATTAAATCCGTCAGCTTAGACCAAAATTCAAATAAAGAAGTCAACTAAAACCAGGATTCAAATGAACATTCGTTCAAACTATAGATTCAAGGGTAATCGGTCGTTTAGACCATAAACTTAAATGAATCGGTTGTTTAGACAAATTATTTGCATGAAATATTTTAATGGTTATGTTTAATCAAGAGTAAATTCCTTATATGTTCCAATTAATTTATTCCTTAGGTGCATATATACTAAATTATCTTACAGTATCTAAATTGTATAAAAATAATTTCTATATCAAAATGAATAGTTCCACATACATATCATATGGTTGCATTGGATTCCTTTTTCTTGATAGTCTAAATTTTCAATATGAAAATAGATATGTCAAAGATGAAAAGGTTTCTGCTTGGTAAACTTATAATTTGTTTCACATCTAATTTTTAATACAAATTCTATATTAGGTATTATGATATGGCGGGCCAAAGCATGATATTCTATATTAGGGCAGCAGAGGAGGCGGCCCGAAGCATGGTGCTGGTGGTGTCGCCGGCATGGGGGTAGACACCAACAAGGATGGCAGGGCCATGAGTAGAGAGCTCTGCTAAACGGGGGAGAGGTGGCACGATAGCGAGTGTGGAGGCGCCGGTAGAGGCGACATGGGGCGGTTGTCATTGTCATCGCAGCCGTGATCCTCCTCCTCGCCGTGAGCAAAGAAGTGCAGCTACTCAACCTTGACGAACGAGTTGTTGAAAGGCGACGATACCCCAGAAGCAGCAACATGGAGCCGCAACCATCCACCTCGTTGCAAGTAAGCATGAAGCTGTAGTGGTAGCCACCGACCGCCACCACATGGCGGTGGTACCCGCACGCGTCGCACCTAAGCGGGGCCGCTGGCGTGGCCGACATGACCTAGCCGCAAACAAAGGAAATAATGCCACCTAGAGTACTATAGAGAAACTAAAGATAAAGTAAGAGGATTGTGGTATTATGACACTGTATTATCTCAATATATACATGTCTAAGTTACAAGTTATTTGTTGAGATATCCACTTTTAAAAATATCATACATGAATTTTTCATTAAGTGCAAAGAGAATTTAAACAGAGTGAGAGGAGATTTTGTTTCATCCTAGTCCAATCCTGTCCAAGGGAGTATTGTGCCTAGCATGAACAGATCTAAGGAGGCATTACAATAGACAAGAGAGGAAATCATCCATAGCCTGTGCCTAACAAATTGATACATTTTATCTAAATAAAATAAATATTCCAAAAATAAGGATATGTCAAACTATGGTTATATAGATTTTGGTCTACATATTTTGCTTAATGCTTGTTCAATATTCCATATATACTTTTGAAGTAAATGGTGTAAAATATGCCAATGTGAGATGTGGCACACCGGAGACCATGGAAGTAAAGGCAATTTTTATTTCATACATTCATACATTACTAAGAACATGTTTATAGGAAGTACTCTCTAAACTAAGGAGATAAATAAAAAAACAACAACTACTACAAAAACAATTTGTAGTGATGTGCCAAAGTCGGCCTCAGTATAGAGGACACGAGATCAGCCACTCAAACTGCCACTAATTCTGCTTGTTTTTAGTGGCAAACAAATGCTCGCAACTGAAAATAACTTAAATTAATAAAAAGACGGTGACGGACATTTTTCATCAGTAACAGACAACATGGAAAAATTAGAAAAAAAATCTGTCCTACTCTGAGAATTGGTACAAGGGAATTTCAATACTTATATTAATTAATATCCTAGTGTTCTAAGGTGTTGCAACAGAGTGGTTCATGCACTAGGAGCTGAAGGATCTAGTTGTATGTATAGAGTTGGTTTGCTTGTGGATACTCTCCCGGTGTTTTGTATCTTAAAACTTGTTGGTGAAGATCTGCCAGCTGTCAAGTAATGGAATTTATTTCCCTTGCAAAAAAAAAATCTAAAGAGTGTCCACCATGTTTTCCGTCTGTTCCCATGCATTGCGTCGTTAATTTATAATCAAAAAATCCCCGGTTTTTATGTATTCCGTGTATATAAATATGAAATTACGGATGCACATCCTTCTGGCCGGTGGTCTCCCAACATAGATCGATTTTCCAGCAGAAAGAGAAACAAAGCACCGACCCTCGTGCTGAGCAGATCCATCATGGCGACCGCCGCAGCCGCCATCCGCCGCATCCCGCGCTCCGCCTCCGCCATCGCCGCGTTTGAGATGGCCGGCAGCCACGACGTGACCATCCACAGGTGCGCTACGACCAGGAAGCTCCCTCCCACGTGGTACTGGGCGTCGCAGACCTCTGACGTCGCCGGCCACCGCTGGCGGGTCAGGTACCACCCCAACGGCAACCGCGACGTCGGCGGCCACATCTCGCTCTACCTCGAGAACTACCGGGCGGCTGACTCCGTCGCCGAGTTCAAGTTCACCTTGCTCGACCCGGCCGGGAACCCGGTGCCCAGGTACAGCCGCTCCTCGCCGGGTCCGTGCGTCTTCCACGCGGATCACGGCGACGACTCCAAGTGCCACGGCATTGAGGATTTCATCAGCTGGAAAGATCTCGAGGAGTCCGGGTGCCTCCAGGACGGCCGCTTCGCCGTCAGATGCGATCTCTCCGTCCTCACGAGCCGCGGTGGTGGTGACGTGGAAGGCGATGATGTCGCTGACGTGGCGCCGGCCGGCCTGCACCAGCACCTCACCGACCTCTTGTGGGAGAAGGAAGGCAAGGACCTCACCGTCGATGTCGACGGGGAGGCGGTCGACGTGCACGGGTGGTTGCTCGCCGTGCGGTCGCCGGTGTTCAGGCAGGAGATGCTGGCTGCGACCAAGGAGAAGGCGTCGCGTGGCGGCCACCGCCGCATGGAGATCAAAGGCATGGAATCCAAAGTGTTCAAGAAGATGCTCCACTTCATGTACACCGACACCTTGCCTCCGGAGTCGGAGGAGGAGGAAGAAGGAGACGACACTACCGAGGGCTTACTTGCGGCGGCACACCGGTATAGGCTCGACAAGCTGAAGCTGATGTGCGAGGACAAGCTGCGCAAGAACATCGACCTGGACACGGTGGCCAGCACCTTGGCGGTGGCGGAGCAGAACAACTGTGGCGCTCTCAAGGCTGCGTGCGTGGAGTTCGTCACACGGCCTGGGAATCTCAAGGCTGTTATAGAGACCGAAGGTTTTGAGAAGATTAAGGCCAGCTGCCCGTCTGTTCTGTTGGAGATTCTCATCAAGCAAGTGGCCTGAATTACCATATACAGAAACAACGTCCTCAATGTTCTTTTTTCCTAGCACGAATAATTGTCCTAGTTATGTTGATACTGTTTTCACAGTATTGAAATTATATTCGTTTCCACTGTTTTCACTTTTCAGCCATTTATTACTGGAGTTGCGAGATACCATGCAACGTCTTTTCAGTCACTATATATGTTCAAATGTTCATGGGCAGTGTTATGGATCAATTTCTATTACGAATGAATCTATATCAAAAATAAAATTAAGAAATTTAGCGGGCTGTGGATTGTCCTTACTGATGCGGATCTTCTTCAAGAACTAATACAGTTTCTTCCATTCTACCATTAATTCCAAAAACAAAACCCCGTTGTCTAGTCTTACGTGGTTACCATGCCTTATCCTTGTGGCCTCGCCGTTAGTTGGTCTTCTTTATTTTGAAGAACTTCCTTAGTTGATCTTCTTTATTTCACTACCACAAAACGGGCCTGTAGCGGCGCGGCCCGAGGTGGCCCACCGTTATAGAGTTGGGCCGGCCACCAACAGAAGCTAACCGCCGCTGTTAGGCCTGCAAATGGGGCGGGTTGAAATGGGTAGAACGGGTTGGGTTCCTAGATGGGTTCACTTGGGTTGGGTTAAAACGGGTTTCTAGAGTGAGCGGGTTGGGGCGGGTTGGGGCCTCCGCGATCGCGGGTTGGAATGGGTCTGGTTTATTTGTTTTTTCCGTGGGTTCAAACCCACGGGTTGTCACCCGTTCTTCCCCCAAATCGAAAGAACCCATGCTGTATTGATGATCCAGTGTTCTTTTTTGAAATAAAACTGGTACTTGCAGTTCCTTTTTAATTTATTTATGAGTTTTGTGGGAAGAATATACTCACATTTAATATTACCAATGCCTTCAGTTGGCCTTAAAATGTTTATAGATTTTTGGATATTTATTTTTCAATTTTTTAACGTGTGAGATGAAAGCAGTAACGATGCATTATTTTGAGCCGATCACGGTGCTTCTTTTTTCAGCGTAGAACCTCCGTTTCTTTTACAACCAAGAACCTGTGAGCAGCGCGTTTCAGGTCATGTCTGACTAAACATATGGACACATGTGTTTTCAGTTTAGTTACTATGTATCATGAATGAAACATTAACAAGTCAGAAATCTGTGTGCCTTTTATGGACAAGAAAATATACTTGTTGGCTGGTCTGATCTTTAGCCCGTCTTTAAAGAGAAATTGTCCTGCACAAGCTTTTTCATCCGTAACAGCAACGGTGAGGCCAAGGTCTGTAACCACTAACCAACGTTCGTTCGTACCGTGGAACAAGTTGACACACAGTGATTATGGCCATGCACCGTCGCACTACTCGCCTCCAGGAGGGGCGCCGTGATTCCGCAGGAGGAAGCCACACCACACAGCGCAGATGCCGACCGCGGGTTTCCGCGGGTTAAACCCACGGGTTCAACGCTGCGGGTGGGGTTGGTTTGGTTTACTCAAAGCTGCGGGTGGGGTTGGGTTGGGTTACAAGCTGGAAGTAGCGGGTTGGGTGAGGGTTAGGAGTAATCAACTCATGTGCTTTGGGTTGTGTTGGGTGCGGGGGCGGGTCTTAGAGCATCTCCAACAGTTCCCTAAATTTTTACTCTCAAAAGATAGGATTTAGGAAGTTTGTATGTCTATTAGAAGTAGAAAAAGAACATGTCTTCCAACAATTTCCAAAAAATTGTTTCCTACTTTTCTAAAATTAGGCCACGTGGCTTTTTTGTGGGCCTATGGACTTTTTCTTTTACGTGATCTAATCTATCGATCATTACGGCCGGGAGGTGCGCATACACGGCGGCAGAACGGGAGCTCAAGGCGTGCAGTTGGTGCCCGGCGAAGCACTTCGGCACGGAGGCCAAACGTTCGCGGCTGGCGCGCTCCTCGTCCATCACGTGAAGCAGTAGGATTTCATTAGCAATCTTTTTAAATATAGTTTAATTAATCTGCCGGCCATAGGCACTGCACAACGAGTTGATTGAGTGTGTCCGGAAATCATTTACTACGATTGCTAGATCCGTAGGTGTCTAGAATTTTTCTCAATATGCTTCACACCTGATACACATGGGAGATTACAATTAGAATTTTTTGCAATATAGTTCATGTCTTGTATTTTGGAATATAATACGAAACTATAGGTTATTATACAACAATTATGATTCATGGTGAACAGTTTTTGATCAATATAACCTCCAGGTGTGTTTAGTTTCGTCCCTCCACACCAACTCGATGAGTCTTTCTCGATGGTTTTTGGACGAGTCATTGTCGGATGGTGATGATGAATTCATCCTTGAGGCTACTCAAATTGTGCAAACTTTCTCGATTATATCAACTGGTAACTTACAACCATACAAAAAGAAATATAGCCTGCATGAGAGTATGATTCTGCTTGTTTAGAGAACTCTGAACATCTCCAATGCAGGTGAATAAAGGTGGCTAAGAAGAAACCACACAGGTTCATAGCCAAATGGTTACTGAAAATGCCAGGTTATGAGAAACCTACTATTGATCCGGTGTACATGCATAAGAAACTACCAAGCATGAAAATAAAGCAGAAGTAAAACCTGACCCTTTCTTCACTCTCTGCTGTTGCTTAGTTTTCCCCCGTTTAGATGCTTTTTGCGCCTTCCCTTTGGTCAGTCATGGTGTGTTTCTCAGATCAGCTGCCAGTTCCTGAAAATCCAAACAAAAATTTATGCATATGCGAATGGAAGCATATGAAGAGGATGGCATCGGGTATTCATGTGAGATGCAATCATATCGTGTATCAGTCAATAAAATAAGTAGAGTAATTCTCATGAAAATAACTGATAATTACAAGCCTCTTGCCATTGAGTAAAGTGTACAACACTAACTATATTTCATAGACTATTCATGGAGATCTATGAGGAACATATCCACAATCACTAAGCCTGTAGCCATAGAAAATAGGAGCATTGGTTCAACGCCCCCAGAAGGTTGAGCCCCAATCTCGATCTTACGGAATGCTAAAACGTAGAAGCAAGAGTAAAATTCCAATGCAATGCATAACCTACCTTGAATGACCAAATCCAAGCTAACCAGTGTTGATCTGCGGCAGTGAGCGATGGCAAGCAGAGAGGGCGGCGAGCAGATAGGGCGCAGGGAACAGTGGTGGTGGCAAACAGAGAGGGCGGCGAGCAAAGGGCGTGCAGGGACCGGTGGCGGCGGCGAGCGGAGGGGCCAGCAAGCGGAGGGGGCAGCGACGAGTTGTGTAGGCGACGATGAGCTCAGGCCGCGGCGAGCTCTGGGGACGTCGGCGAGCCCAGCGAGCGGTTGCGACCTCTGCGAGCGACGATGAGCTCAGGCCGCGGTGAGTTCAGGGGCCGCGCCGAGGGGCCGGAAGAGCAGCGGATAGGTGAGGCAAAATCCGACCGTGAGCTCTGCGGGCGGCGGCGACCGCCAAGTTCAGGCCATCAGGCGGCAGTGAGCTCAGAGGCCGGAGGAGCAGAGGATATGTGAGGAGGCGGCCGCGAGTTCCGGGGCCTGCGCCGTGTGAAGAAAATGGAGACTTCGGGAGCGGGAACAATATTTCTTTTCCGCCACAGGTGGCGCCAATATTATTTCGGGAACTGTATGAGATCTCCAAATGTAGTCACCTAGAGGGTATGTACAGGGAGTTGGTAAATTTAGGAACCTGATTTAGCAAACGGTTGGATGATGGTTTTGTTGATGACATTCTAAATTTTAGTTTAGCAACTTAATTTAGGAAACTGTTGGAGATGCTCTTAGACCATTTGCAGACCTAGCCACTACAGAGCCCTTATAGCGGTAGTTGGCGTTACCAACCACCGTTACAAACAGTCGATATATTACCAGCGGTTTACATTAGCTACCGCCGTTGAAAAGGTATTTCTAGGGGCAGTTGATAATGTAAACTGCTAGTACAAATACCTAAAATATAAATTGACGCGTTCGGACAGTACACCGAGTTCCTCCACTGTTGGTGGTCCGAAATTTCGGGGAAAAATTGAAAAACAATGCGGGGAGGTTTTGACTTTGTTTTTCTTGATAGATTTATTCCCTAGGGTAAGGGGAATCTATCCCATGTATTTTTCTTCCTATCATGTTGGAATCAAGTAGAATTTGGAGTTTGCAATTTTCTTTGATTTTCATTCCATTTCTCACTAGTCTCTTGATTTGTAGAGTTATGGTTGGTTCTTATCCATGCTATTTGTATCTTTTGCCTTCTCTATGGAGAAAAATTGTATCTCTACCCTTCTCCATGGAGAAAAATTATAGATCTAGTTTCCTCGTGATAGAGGGACAACTAGCTTAGGTAAAGTAAATTAATATTTTTCTTTAAAATAATTTATGTATCTAGTTGGTCACTTTATTTGTAGCTCACAAAACTTGATGCTACGAGATATATTGTTCACTATTTTGTTAAACTAATTTTTTTGTGTAGTCCTTGGGATAGATAGATCTTGGATGTATGGTGTTGCCAACTGCCGTGAATGAGCTCCGTCTATAAAATGGGTCCCCGCATGTGGCGCCATCCCTAACACCGGCGCCGCAGACAATGACATCGTTAGGCTGCCCACCAGCCGCGTAGACTCCTCGTCAGCCCTCCTCGCCACCCTCCCCGACCGTCGTCGTCGACGGAGGTCGACACCTGGCCGTCACGCGCCCGCCGCGTCCTCGTCCTCACCGGACCTCCTCGCCGCCCTACCCAACCGTCATCATCGACGGAGGTCGCCGCCACGCGCCCACCGCGCCCTCATCCTCATCGGCCCTCCTTGCCGGCCCTCCTCGCCAGCCCTCCTCGTTGGCCCTCCTCGCTGTCGTCCCCGACCGTCGTCGTCGATGAAGGTCGCCGCCCGGCCGCCGTGTGCCCACTGCGCCCTCATCCTCGCCAGCCCACCTCGCCTCCCTGGTACCCCTTCCCCCTTTCCCCTCTTCCATTCCTCCTCCCCGACGGCGAGCCCTCCCTGGTACGCCTTCCCCCTCTCCAGTTTTGATTTTGCATAGCCCGTAAAGTTGGACATTGCAGTTCCACCAATGTTTGGTTGTCCGGTATGAAGTTTGTTTGCTGGAAATTCAGTGCTCTTGCTCATGATAGCCTGAATCGTGACTGTAGATATGATTGAGGATGTTATGATATGATAGGGGTCTCTCATTGTTCCTGCCCTGGAAGTAGTGCTGGCTGTTGGGTTGGCAGGACGTTTCTGCGCTCAGGCTGTGTTAATTGATTTTGTTAACGTAGTTGTTACTGTTCACCGGGGCGCGTCGAACTGCTTCGTTCTTGAGGAGGCTGTTCGCCGGTGTAGTTCCTGTGCACAGCAGAGTTGCTGGTGTCGAGGTTGGGTCCTTCTATGTCCGTTGTTGTCTGCTTGATCAGGTTGCTGCTCCTGACCACGGGAACTACTCACGCACCAAACATAAGAACTGTACCGAACCAACTCCCAATCTTGCTGCAATATTCAGTTATTTCAGACTAAATAACTTTGATCAATATAACTAATTTGGCAGCTCTCTTTGAAATCTGGGGTATCAGTTTTGGTGAGTAACATGCAACTCTAAAAAAGCCTATGACCAAGTTCAGTCTTATGGTAGCTACAGTTTAAACCGACTTTGCATCCATTCTTGACTCCCCAGTGTCCTCGCACGGCAAATAGCGTTGATGATAGTCTTAGAGCCTTTATGACCTATTTTGAACTTTAAATGCACTCTGTTGTTTGATCTCTGTTGTTTAAATGCATAAATACTTAAGCTGTGATCCCACAAAATAACTGAATAAATAATTAAGCATAGCACAAGGGACGATATAGTTATAAAGTGTTAATATCAATTTTCTGCATTATAGTTATAATATTTGCAGCATTGTAATGATATCTTATTGGTATCTATACAGAACCACTGACTCATATACTACAGCTAGTTCTCTAAATTTGTGCTATGGCTATTCCTCAGTAGTATTGTTGAAAATAGTGATGCTGTCCTCAGTTAATATAATGATGAATATATTATTTTTGTTGACAAGGTCTAAAATCTAAATAGATAAAGTGTTACCTAGTCTAGTAAAAGTGTCGGTGTCTAGAAGCTTACTAGCTGCTAGATTTGTCGGTGTTGATAAAGTGTTAATATAATGATGAATATATGATTTTTGTTGACTGATATACTATGGCTATTGCCTTTACATGCATGGTAGCCATATAAAATGGTAGCTAGTTGCATATGGATGCAGCATACAGTGGCATGGTAGCTACCTGAAATTTCCCCTATTTTCTCCTCTTTCCCCTATTTTCTCCACTACTTTGGCCCTCTATTTTCTCTATTTCATGGCTAGATCACTATTTTCTCCTCTCTTTCCTTTTTTTCTCCTTTTCTCTCTACTTCCCCCTTTCATGTATTTCCTCCTCTCTTCCCTTCTTTTCTCCTAAGTTTCCCTTTTTTCTCTCTACTTCTACTTTCATCTACTACCCCCTCTTTCCTCTATTTTCTCCCATGTCATTGGTCTAACCATGCTCGATGATGAAAGTGGGCTAAGTGAAATGAGTGTGGAAGCATGGACCACATCTTCGGATGATGGAAACATGTTTGCATACGAGTCAATGTACTTAATGACAGTGTTGGAAGACCGTTGATTCGGCAACCCGCACCGAGAGTAACTTTTTAGCAGATGATGACTTTATATATATATATATATATATATATATATATATATATATATATATATATATATATATATATATATATATATATATAGAACGTACGGTGTCTTTCATTAGGAAGGTAGGTACAAAAATATGCAAGACATACTACAACTTGTACGACCTTTGAGTAGACATGATCGGATGCTTGGGTATCTACCGGATCATCTTTGTGATGTGTATGGTAGATTACATTTGATTGTCTCGTGGATACCCAAGTATCCTGACCTATTTACCTTGATGTCGTATAAATTGCAATATGCATTGCATAATGTGCATCTGATTTTCTAATGAAAGTATCCTACATTGTATGTCAATCCTCATCGTCTACCTCCTCTACTGTATGATTTTGATGCTATCCCTGTTTTGATGCCATGCAAAATGTATTTGTAGTACAAAATTAATCTATTTTATAAATGAATTCCCACTATTTCCTCTATTTTCTCCTCTGCTATAAGTAAGAAGATATCTCCATGTGGACACAAAGTCTTTGTCTCTAATAAGGTATCCTAACCCATTATGGTGGCCAAGACGCCATTAGAAGGAGAGAATGTATCGGTTGCTTAGAACCCCGACCCTTCTCGGCTTCTCTGCATCAAGTACACACCGTCACTAGGTGAGCCTCAGCAATCGTGTTCGATGACTCTTCAACAGATGGAGGATATGAGAAACCGTAGGATCTGCATTCTCTGCCACCTCGGCAACCTCCGGGGCAGACCCCGGACCCCGACTACATGCCCGAAGAAGAGGTATCACATCAAAGATGTCATTCCTCATTTTTCTTGTCAAATAGCTTCTAATTCCTCATACTAATTCTGCTCCTTACATCGTAGGTTCCTAGACAAAGTTCCAATCATGAAATAGCTTCACAAGATGAGGCGACAGATCAATGTGGCCGCCGACGAGCAGGCCGAAACGTGACTACCCAAGCGACTCCCGAGGAAACGCAAGTGCGGTGAACCCTCTGCGAATAAGATAGATGTCATCTATGAAGTCATTGCTCTCGACCCCAAAGACGGGGTGCCAATAGAATCCACCGGTGTCCATGCAAAATGATGGAACCATTGCAGCAGAGTGGTCGGGGTCTATGCAGAATCATTTAGCCGGATTGACGTTCCATGCCACGGGAGTAGAAAGATGCAATGTGGAATGCGGTAAAGGCGAACATTCGGTTCCCACCAGCAGACCTCGAGAGGGCGAAGAAGGCAATGATGAGGAGTTGTAATCACATCGGGCGAGATCACAAATCCAAGTTGAACTGCGACTATGTCAAAAAGAACCTTACACCTTTTGATAGGCATGATAAAATAAGTGCACATGACTGGGACATTTTTGTTCGAGAAAAGACGAGCGAGTCCGCCAAGGAGACTCGTGAGAAGATGGTTGAGCTCAACAAGAAGAACAAGTACAAGCCGCGCTTGGGTCGCGGCGGTTACAAGAAAAGATTCCCATCCGGAGATGGATGGAACTATGGAAGAGAATAACAAATCGAAGGGGAAGCCTCGGAAGGGGAAGCCCGATCAATTACAGGGTATCGAGGAGCGTGCGAGGAATTGGCTCTACGCTTGCTCCGGTCAAACCAGGGATGGAATTGTTATGAACGACCCAGTGGCACCGAAGTTCGGAAAAGTTGAAAGGTCATGTCAAGGTGCGGATACAAATTGGAGCTCTTAGATCGGAGTATCACAGAGATCAGCTCACGCACGCACTTAACGAGTAAGGAGCATGGTGGGCGGGTGCGAGGAGTGTCCTCGTCGGCCACGTGGAAAGAAGGATTCTCGTCTTCTTCTTCTTCTGTTGCTCCCTTGCAGTACAAGAAGCATACCCTGTACAAGAAAGACATGGAAGATAAGGTGATGGTAGAGTGGAGACAACAATATATCATATTCATTGCTGAAAAGTATCCAAGCTTTCCGGGTATTCTAGGTTCGTTCAATCTCGTAGACCCTAGCACTTGGAAGGAAATGGAAGATATGCTTTGCTCGGGTGGGTGTTGAGTTCGTTACGCCTATGCCTATGCCTATGCATTCGACTAGTGCTATGCCTACCTCCAGCTCCGTGCCATCAACACCTATTGACATTGCATATGATATCGCTTCGAGCTATATGTCCTGTTTGGATACAAGGGAAAGAAGAGGAAGGTTGCAACAGGACGGGCGTACACAACAAGACAAACGATCCACCATGCTTAAATCCCCAAGGGGTACGTGCGTGTTTGCTCGCGAGAGATCGTCTCAAGACATGAGAAAGACGAGCTTGAATACCTTATACCCGAGGAAGGGATCGAGACTCTGCGAGACACCATCGGGACTTCCATTATTTGGAAAGGGAGTGATATTGTCCTGTCCACGACGTCACGAGCTTCTCTTGCCCCCGTTTACGGACACGGATCAGCCCATGCGAGCCAACACGCCGAATATGCTCATGGACAACCGTCTCCTCCGTCGGGTGCTGCTTCGACCTCTCAAAAGAGGTTGACACTACGAGAGGGGGGGACTGTCCTCGGTCCTATCCTCCGTAAGTCCGAAGAGATCGTGCTAGAGGGAGTTGAGCATCAAGAACTGCCGGTCATCTCCAAGGATGCGGCGCCTCATCAAGTGACAAAAATAATAGCCCTCTCCAAGGATGAGTCTCTAGCGGTTGCGGTCGAGCAGCCTCGGATCGTCGAGCCTCTTTAGAAGATTCCTCTAGAAATCTCATAAAGCGAGGATCCTGTTCACAAGTTTGCATCGCTAGAAACTCAAGCAAATATTAAAGAATACTTGGAATCATTGAGGATGAGATGCAATCCACAAGCCTCCTAAGTTGCATATCATGTCGAGTCCCAGACAATTAATCTCGTACGAGATGACCTATTTAAGGACAACGATTACACGAATTACCCCACATTCATATTTGGCAAGCCCCTTGTATCAAAGAATGTGTACGAGGAACCCGTTGACCATGATGTGTAAGTTGCATGACTGGTACATGCAGGCATCTTAGCTTGGAGTCGAAGTCATCACGTGTATAGTTCCAAAGCAACTATTCAATGATGAAGCCTTCATATTCTCATATTTCAAGCATTAATCTTATTCATTTTCGACTTATGCTTCTTTTAGGATGAATTCCGAATTTCAGAAAAAGCTCATAAATAGACCGGATTGGAGGGTCGGGTACCTCAACCCGAACCCGACAAATCAATCCGCGATCAACCAGTGGATAAATGAGAAGGACCCGATATATAAGGATATGAAACAAGACGAGCTAGATAATCTCAAGGCTGAGATGACAAATAAACGAAGATCCGATGTTGCAACCTACATCTATAATTGCTTCATCAAATGGCAGGACAGATGTTCCATTCTGGTGTCTTACAATTTCAAGTAAGTTCCTACAAGTCTCTTCATCTTCTCTTCCATTGAAAGGCTTGGTGGAATACTAACTCATACGATCATTCTTTCAGGTGATCACCGGATCTTCTTTGTTCTCATGCCGAGAAATGGGTACCTTCTAGTTCTCAATAGCGTCGACATGGACAAAAGGGTTATTCCGATGTTGTGAGCATCATAGGCGCTGCTAAGTAGTTAATCATAGTATACAAGTATAATTTAGAAATGATAGTTTCATCTAACGGTACGCTTTCGTCGATGGAGCAACGCATACGGTAACTATGTCAAAGCTGGAGGGCCACACAACCCAAGAAGGTCGAAAATATGTACTTTCGACACAAATTACTGGTAAGATACATTCATGCCACTTCTATATGTCTTTCTCCTACTATCGTTGTAATTCACAAAATGTAACTTATTTCCTATATTTTATAGTGTGTTAAACAAGTAAAAGATAGTGCCCACTATGGCTACTACACTTGTTTGTACACGAATAGTAACATGGATGCCATCATTGAAGAGAATGATAAACATGTGCGATTTGTTAAGTTTATTACATTTCTATTAATTTTTATTATAATTGCAATATTGTTAATAAAGTAATTCTAATGACACAGAGAGAGGCCAAGCCGAAAATGGACAGACAGATATTAGAAGAGTTTAAGAAGAATGGGTTCCCGCAAAAACAAAAGCATTTGAGCCCAAATCAAATGTTAACGAGTGTGATTCAGATGTGTCGAGTTTTTGCTCAAAGAGGTCATCTCTCCTTGTGGTATGTTCTTCGATGAAGACAATGGGAACAATAGAAATCATCGTTCTCTCTATGAGTGGTGTGGTTCAACACGACCATGAACGATGACGCTAGGAGTGATGACAATGACCGGATTAGGAAAGTAGTTTAATAGTTGATACTTGATAGTTTTTCTTGTATTTGTGACTTATGTAAAGATAATGTATATATTGATGTGACTTGTGATTTGTCATATGATGAATACATATGGATGTGAATTTTCTGAATGATGTGATATATTCCGGTAAATCTGTATTTTCTGTATGATTTGATGTATTTTTGGTATTACAGAAAATGGATTATACTATATTTTATTTTATTTTATGGTATTTATCATTTTCAGGAAGATAAAATCATAAAACAAGAGTAAATTATTACAATATATAAATGTTAATTCCAAAATAATATGATTGTGCTATTATGACACTATATTACATCAATCTATAAATTATTTGTTAACCTAGTTATTTTAAACATGTAGATTTTACCATTTTCATTATATGTGAATAGAAAAAATTACATCAGAGTGACACTAGAAGATCTGGTGTGACCCTATTAGGGAGCCATATCAATGGCATTGATAGATGTAGGGAGGATATATGGATTGCAGCCTATTTATTTTGTGAAATGCTTATTGAATATTTCATATATTTTCCGGGAGTAAATAGGACCAGTATTACAATGTGAGACGTGGCATAATGCAGATCATGGGAGTTCTAAATATTATCAACATATAGAAAGACATATTAAAAAATAATAACATCTCATCCATTGACACAACAGTAGTCTCTAACCAAAATACGACATAAAAAAATCAACGCTTACCTCATGCCACTGCACGTAGAGAGTAATAATCATACGACCTGCACAAGTATTTGAAGGACCTTCTATATATGGAATTGTGGAAGAACACAAGGGCACAGACTGTAGTACAATCTATGTTAGGCGCACCAGGGGTGTACAATGTACATGTGGGCACGCACGCGGTAGATGCTGGCGATGCGAAGCTGGTCACCTTTGCGAAGGAGAAGGTGCCATTTGGCCATGGAGTTGATTGCCTGGCCGATGTCCGACATCACGTTCTACGCTGGGGTGTCGTGTTCTTGGAGGCCATACGCAAAGGACGTCGCATTTGGGGCACAGACGGTTTACGAGACGCGCGCACGGGTGGATGCTTTGCTGGTGGCACGGTCACTGGCCTTCGAGGAATCCGATGCCACGTGGAGGTCCAGGGCATCGATTCCAAAGTGTTCACGACGCTCCACTTCATCTACATGACTTCACTCTTACACTGCAATTCAATTTAGCCACACGGCGTTCAGGTGATCTGTTCATCAGTGAATTTTGTGAAGAGTCCGCCATGATTTCCGTTTATTCTCTGCTGATGCCCAAATCGAACCGTTTCTTGTTCTTTAATGTGTGTCCATGCATGCCACGTCACATATTCCATACATATTTATAAATCTCTCCCACAAAAGTACCACACCTTTTACATCATCCAGTGGCCGGTCTCCACCCGACATAGATCGATTTTCTTGCAGCAGCAAGCACCCGCCGCCATGGCGACAACTGCCGCCACCGCCGCAATCCGCCGTGTCCCACGCTCCGCATCCGCCATCGCCACGTTCCTGGTGACCGGCAGCCACGACCTCACCATCCACACAGGTGCTCAACGTCCAGGATGCTCCCGTCGACATGGTGCTGGGGAGTCGCCGACCTTTTCAGTGGCCAGCATCCCCTGGCGAGTCATGTACCATCCCAACGGCAGGTTGGAGCATGATGCAGACTACATCTCCCTTTACCTCGCGCACGATCCAGCCCACTATGCTGACAACGACAACGCCGGCGTCGCGCGAGTTCAAGTTCACCTTGCTCGACCCGGCCGGGAACCCGGTGCCCAGGTACGCCCAATCCTCGCAGGGGCTACGCTCCTTCCCTTACGGGGGCAACCACGTACATCCTTCGTGGCGCATCCATGGCGTCGAAGAGTTCATCACCTGGAAATTAAGATCTGGAGCAGTCCGGGTGCCTCGAGGATGACCGGTTCACCGTCAGGTGCGACATCACCCTCCTCAAGAACTCTGACAGGATTGAAGAAGAAGACAATGCCGATGCGGGCTCTACCAGTACTAGTCCGGCGGCGCGTGCCGATGAAGCTACACTGCCCAGCCTGCACCAGCACCTTCACGATCTCTTGTGGACGAAGGAAGGCGCGGACGTTGAGCTGGATGTGGACGGGGAGGCGTTCGAAGCGCACCGGTGGTTGCTCGCCGCGCGGTCGCCGGTGCTGAGGGAGGAGCTGATCGCTGCGGCCAAGGAGAAAGCGTCCGTCATGGAGGTCAAAGGCATGGAACCCAGAGTGTTCAGGAAGATGCTCCACTTCATGTACACCGACACGTTGCCTTCGTCAGAGTCAGAGGAGGAGGAGCAGGAGAAGGATACCGAGGGCTTACTTGCTGCGGCGCATCGGTATAAGCTTGAAAAGTTGAAGCTGATGTGCGAGGAGAAGCTGCGCAAGCGCATCGACGTGGACACGGTGGCCGGCACCTTGGCGGTGGCGGAGCAGAACAACTGTGGCGCTCTCAAGGCTGCGTGCGTCAAGTTCATCACTCGACCTGGGAATCTCAAGGCGGTTATGGAGACTGAAGGTTTTGAGAAGATAAAAGCCACCTGCCCATCTGTTCTGTTGGAGATTCTCATGAAGCAAGTGGCCTGAGTTGCCATATACATAAATAATAGCATGCTTAATGTTGCTTCCTTCCACGGAATTTACTAGTTAGTTGCTACTCTCTTAAGATACTGCAGTTATATTCGTTTCACTTTTTTTTTTTGAAGCAATGTACGGTGTTGCAAGATCTATACCATTGTCTCCCTACTTACAATCACCATATGCTCAACGTTCATGCCAGTGTCATGGATCAATTTCTATCTCCTGTTGTTGTTCTTTCTACCTAGCATATGGATCTATGTCTGAAATAAAATTAAAAAAACTAACGTTACTGGTGCCCATCTTGTTCAAGAACGGATACATTTTACAAGTTTCTTTTGTTCTAACATTCCAAAACAAAACTCTCCTGTTTTGCACCTTTCCCACATGATTCTTATTGTTCAGGAACCACCGGTGCCGGATGGACCACCGTAGTTCATTTAGCAAAATCGTCTACCACTTTCTTAAAAAAAACTCATCCACCATATTGTGCGATCATGGGTGCGGATTCTCAGTGATGGTTTTTTCAGACAATGGAAAGTTTGTATTAATTCCAACTTTGGAATTCAAAAAATAAATAAATTTTGCTTTGCTTCATTGGTGCAGCAAAATTTCCTCCACTCCTGCATAGTTAATAGCTGAAAGCATGTAGATTCACGATCCCTTACGCAATCCGGCCTCTGTGACACATCGGCTCTTTCTGGCGTGGCCTCCTCCCGAGCGAGTGCACCCGTTGCCGCGCGTGAAACTTCGCGTCTGCCATCCTTTCGATTCGGCCACACACAACTGGCACAGCCCATTAATTTGTCGGATGAGCTAAGCACAAGTTAATATACTAGTTCTTGGAACTAGTACGAACTAGTATATTAACTTGTGCTAGCTCATCCAACACCCTACTACTATCTTGAATCACCTCTGCATACAGCTAAGCAATGCTGCCCTCCTTAGGCTTTAGCTTATTTTCCTAGATTTGAAACTAAAGTTGCATCTACAGCTAAAATGTTCTTTCAGTGGATACGACCCTATCGACAAGGCACTCATGGTGACTTCATGAATCTCAATTAAGCCATTTTAGTCTTTCAGTAGTGCTCATACAATGATATGGGTATGTGTGCTTTTGCAATTGTCAGACACAAATGCCCTTCTCCTTGCTGCTCATTAATGGCTCCCCTACTCCAGGACTCCTTGGCTCTATCATCTTGAGTCTCAAATTGTCAGAAACAGTAACTTTTTTTCCACTCTAGTATTGGCGTGATGAGTGCGAACCAGAATTTTCCTCCTCGAAATTAATCATGCATGCTTGCAGGAAAATGTGTCCCCAACACCTCCCGAAGTCAACTTTGCATTAAGCAAGGCCGATTGAACTTGGTTATATATTGGCAGAAAAGCTCGGTGTCGTCACCATCTTCTGAAAGTTTTGTTTGACTTCCACAAAAAGGTCTTCCAAGGTCACTTCAATCACGTTCTTGAGATCGATATATCGCTATATAGCTGCAGGAACCCCTCATGTATTCCTCCGATCCCTAGTAGATCCTCCACTGTTTTATCTACCATGGCGGCAATAAATGATCAATCATAATACTAGATCTCCACGTTGTTTCTTCAAGGAAATAACTAGTTAATTATCAAAAAACAGCGCAATTCATATAAAAGATTTACTGCAACATATAAAAAAGTATGGGTAGTTTGGTCATAACCGAAAACCGAACCAAAATTTAGGTACCCAAACTTTTTAGACATCTAAAAAATCATCACTAGTTTGGGTATTGATTTTATAAAACCGAACTTTCAAAAAACCAAACGAACCGAACCGAAAGTTCGGGTAAAACCGAATGCCCAGGCCTATCTACAGCAATTACTACTTAAAAGTAAGAAATTTTAATATGATAATGTGAGATGTAGCTCAATGAAAACAATGGAGATTTTTTTTGCCAAAATATCAACAACAATACGACATTTATTACCATTAACATTACCAAAATAAGTGTTCCCTGCTCAGTACAGATAAATCTACCTGTACGGTTCCAACATCACCGGCACAAATAGGCTAGTACAGATAGTAGTATGTTTTGTTATAGTTTTTTGAAGTAATTGGAGGGTATAATCCCCTATATAGATTATATTATATTATAAGAACAACCAAAAGTTCAAAGTACAAAAGAAGTTTACGGAAAAGCAAAGAGAAAGCAATTACAAACGGCTCTGCCGCCCATCGAAACCCTAACCCTAGGCATGCCCACCACCGAGGCATGGATGGCGTGGACGGGTCGCGCGCTAGTGCGCAAGCGCTATAGTTTTCGTACGTAAAAGCTAATAAGGGCTGTAGAAACTAAATAGTGGGTTTTGATGGTTTGCTTTGGCCAACAGGGAGTATGCTTTGATTTCAATTTTTTTCGATTGGTTAATTCTAGTGCTGGCCAAACGGGCACGGCTCGGTCCAAGTACGAAATAGTCCAGCACATTTAGTTTCGAGCCGGCATAGTACGAAATTAATATCGAGTTATGTCATGCCGACCTACGACCGTTAGCATCAGCCCATGGCACGGCACAAAATTAATACTAGGTTATGTCGTGTCGGCCAGTCCGTTAAGCACAAAAGCATGACTAGCCCGTTGGTCGTTTTGTCCCATTAGAGCTAATATTGCAAAAATCAACGATAAAATAAGAGAGTAGAGAGATTCGAACAATGGAGCTACCGGTTGCAAGTGACAGGTCTTACTGAGTTGTCATATTGTACTATTTGAGTAATGTAAACGTATTAATAATTTCTCTGTACCTTAACAGACCTCTATCAGACTATTTGAGTAATGTACTATTTGGTTTTCTTTCTATGTCAGTGCCGCCCCATCGAGCCAAGCACGACACGGAATTCTGGACCGTGCCAGCCCAACACAAAATTAAACGGTCATGTGAGGCTTGGGTCGAGCCAAAAATTATGTGCTTCAAGCCGGCCCGTGTAGCACGGCCCGTTTGGACAGCTCTAGTTAACTGGGAAGGATTGAGGATATGTACCACATGTATGATGTATCTCCAGATAGGGCCCCTGGATTTTTGGGGCCAGGGCGGTCGCTCCGCCCGCTGACCCAAGGCCAGCCCTCGAGGAATATAATGATGATTGGTTTGGAAAATCAGCAAAGGCCAAAGAAAAACCATTTTGGATAATCTTCAAGATCTCACAGGTATGTTCTTGTTACAGGCTCCACAGAGATTATATGACCCTGCGAGCCGGCTAGCAAGATGCTGACATTTTGAATAAGGCTTGCCAGTAATCAAGGTCTTTTCTTCGCCATGGGCAACATGAGTCATGCCGATCATGAGTCAAAATTCCCATTTTCCCGTAATGATATAATTAAGCTTTCGATTATCTCTGTCGTGCTTGCTCCATGACATACGTAGTGAGAAACAATCTCCGGGCCAAGATAATCTCTAGATACTGCATCAGCAAGCACCAACTTCGATGCTGCAATCATGACGGCATCCTTATTCGTGTCACCGATATACTCATCGTTTGCAACCTCATGCTCTGTTTCATCTGGTATGCTGAGTTGTTGTTCACAGAGTTTCCAGAAATTCTGAACATTATTCAGTTGCAGACTTTCTAGTCTTGTTGTGGAATACTTCGACTTCTTAAACAAGCACCACATCTCCTGTGGTAATGATGCATACCCTGCAACAGAGTACAGTGGTGCTCCTTCCCTGTTTCTGGTAAGTAGGCAGAACCACCAAATAACAATAGAGTTGCTCGACAATCGAGTGTTGCTTCGATAAAAGCGCATCAACAGATGCTTCTGACCGTTTTCACCATTGATTGCATGCAAGCACGATGCCACCTCGAGGTACATATTGAGTAGGAGGAAGCTCCTTGTCTCATTATCTGTATCCCTTAGATGACTGAGAAGCCGGTCCATATCTTCAAATAAACCATCATTTTTAACAAGTTTTGATACCTGAAGTTTGTAAAGTCGGTTCAAAGTAACCAAGAGGGAGTCTTCAACGCCACCTGCATCTACTTCCTTCGTTGCAGTTTTGACTTTCAAACCAATTCATCCTCGCGATTCTTAAGTTTTTTTTCAGCATAATATAATCTAGAGGTCCAGTCTGGAACTCGATGCAGTAGAAAATAATTGTCTTGATGCAAAATCTCGTTCTCACCATGTCTGAAGAAAGCTTCAAAAGATGAGATCTATGCCTGCCTCGAAATACTAAACCAGGAGACATGAAATTTTTAAACAAGATATAAACATTATGCATATGCGGAAGGGAAAAACTACAGATTTTGCAACTGCCCTTCGCTTGTCCTTTGTACATCTCAAGCTTGAAAAGAACCATCATATCAACTAGGGTGATATCTTATCTTTGTCGGATATGTATTTTCTCAAAAGCTGTGGATACTTCATCAGCAGTGTACTTGTTATTTTCTTCTTGCTACTTTCCAATATCTTCTGTGAACCATTTACTATTAACAATAATGTAAGAAAAAAGAATAAAGATATCAACTTTTAAAAGAAAATTAAACATTCGCAGACATTAACCATATATGAAAAACATTTAATTGATAAACAGAGTCGGTGCAATTACCGGGTGTTGACATTCAAGCTTCACAATAGGTTGGAGCCGGATGGCACAGTTGGGCAACGAGGAAAACATCAAGTAGTAAAATGTGATGATGCGCCAAGAGCTGTATTGTTGTGGCGGCGGATATTTAAATCACTAATGAATGCTAGGACAATAAAAAGTCAAGTTGTGATCAGGCCTACCGCTGTTTAGATGAATAAAACAATCAAATGAAGTACGCACCCTGTTGTTTTGCTACAAGGGATACGGTCAAATACAATAAACAACCAACGGTATTGTATTATATGACGTGGTCTGGTTTTTGTGCAATACTAACAGTGAGTCTGCAGAAGCAATTACACTATTGTCTGTACAAAGGTGTCTCAGTTGTTTTCCACCAGTAAACTGGTCAAAATCTTAGACATCACCCAGCTGATGATTTGATTATCCAATTGTTTTCTACGTTGACAGTCAACTGCCTTGCAACATTTTCTCACTGTTCTTTGCTGGCTTCTTGTTTGGATATCCCTTAGCACTGGGCAGAAATTGGTTCTGAACTCCATCAGTCGAAGATTTTCTGAAAAAAAAAACATGAAAGTCAAAGGGACATCTTAGAATGGCAGAAGACTGCAGTTCCACGCAAAGGCGGTTTGCCAAATATACTACCCAATGTCGCCATAAATGCAGTGCACTCCGGCGAATAAAACCAGTAGAGAATAATTAAATACATGCTTATCTTAGCGTAAACAAATTTACATTTACACCATCATACAAGACAAAGAAGAATATTTGGGGTACATAAATACATATCGTTTACTTCAAGTGCATCGATGTTAGTAACAAGGACTGAATAATCTTGTCAATAAAGTTGGTTGTTTGCTCTGTTGCATTCTACACCAGTGCAGTATTGCGAGCGAAACTGGTCTTTTTCGTCGGTCGCCAGAAGAGCTTATCTTCAATAGCTATGCCGCTTACATGGGCTACATGCTGTTGGCCATGAGAGGCTTGAGCTATCTGTTGCTTGCTTGGTCCACAGTCGTCCTCCTTGGAGGCTTCGTGTCCATGCTAGAGAACAAGGAATTTTGGTTCGTCACAGTTATTACCCTGATGCAGACAGCTGGGTCAGTCTTGGATTTATATAAACAGTGGAAAATCGTTTCACGTCAAGTTGACAAACAATCAAAAATTCATATTTGTTGCACAAAAAAGCATAGAAAGAATGAAATTAAACTTGGATCCAGTTTTCTTTACTCTTAATTAAGACTTTGCACGAGGATATGTCTTACTATATTATGATTTATCAGGCTTCAAACATGAGATATAGTCAGTGTAATTCACTTATGCTTCAACTGAGCTCACATTTATGTATGCTTTTGCTTTTCCATGGCACAAATATGGAATATGATTCAACTCAAATTTATTGAAATAAATCTCCACAAGAGTGTGAACTGGAGACTTAAGGCTGTAGTGAGAACAATACCACTATTGACTATAATATTATATAATAAGGACAAGTTCTTACCAAGATACCAACACCCGAAGAAACAAGATAGACTTCCATAAGTTATCAAAAGTATCAAATGTAAAAGATAAGACTTCCAATTGTGCTTCTCTGATTCTGCTGACAATCTGGCTACATCTCACTAACCTTCCCTCCAGCCCAGCCCAGTTAAAATCAAGTGCTTTGATAAACCTACAAAAAAGATGTTGTGATTTACAATCAACAAAAACACATGGTTTGTAGGTTCTTTGTCTAGCATGATAGACAAGATTAATTAGAAAAGGCATGTTGAGAAATCGATGTCCCTAGACTAACACCGACTTCCTAGAAATGGTACCAAACTGGTGTGATACCACTTCTTCCGTGGACCCAAACCCAACCTTCTATCTATATCGAGGAGATCTTCACCTTACTCTACTAACTTGGGAGACCAACTCTCTACAAAAGAGCTTAACCTTTATTCACAACACAAACTTGATATGGTACACTCTTCTTGTAGGTGGCTACCTATGACTCACCATGACACACATACACACTAGCACACCATGGCAACCTTGCCATGCTACCTAGGACACAATGACACTTCAAGTCATGGCACCTTAGGGGAGGGAGGCACCCCTATTTATACTTGTACATAGTCTTTAGGATGTTGCCACATGGCAACATTCCACACTCTTCTAACTAAAATATCTAGCTCTAGAATATTCTTGTCCTTATCTAGATATTTCTTACCATACATAAATATCTAGTTTCTAGACTATTCTTTACTTTGCCATGAAGAAATAGTTCTAGACTCTTCCATGGCAAATATCTTCTCTCTTGTGCTTTCCCAAATATTCTAGAATATTCCAAGTATGCATTGCCATAACTTAACACTCCCTCTCAATGCATACTTGCTCGGATCTTCTCGTGCTCTACCATTGCGAGCCTTCTTCTTCTCTTGTCTCTTCATTGAAAATGTTGACTCACCCTTCATCTTGGCCTCTTCATTTTTCTCACTATTAGACAACCCTTCTTTCTTCTTTGATCTCCTCCATACTTGCCCTTTGGTCACTTCTTTATATGAAGGCAAAGTAACTCGAGGAGGTGCAGTAGTGACATACCTTATACTTGGTTTCTTTCTCATTCTCCAATTCCTGTCACTTGCTTCTTGAGCCTTCTTCACTGTAGAATGCACTTTTGTATCTTCATGCGCTCCATGAATAACCTCATCATTCTCCATGAATAAAGGCTCTATCTCCTCATTCTCAACATCATCATCTTCGTTGGGTGGAGCCTCCAAGTCTTCATCTCTAACATTCTCAAATACTAGAAGCTCATTAGAAATATTTGAGTCTCTCACCTCGGTGGAGAAGCCTTCTTCCATGTCCCATTCTTCTTCTTCATCATCTTCATCTTGGTCGGACGATAGAGTGTCACTTGCAGTCAAGTCCTCCACAAAGTAAACCTCATCTTCCTCAATTGTGAGGCCTGCCTCTGCATCCCATTCTTCTTCACTAAGGCACCCACTTAGTGCCACGTCCTTTGTAGCAGCCACATTTCCTTCCGAGACATTCCGGCAGTTCCTAGCAAGATGTCCTTTCTTGCCACATTTGAAGCATTCTCCTCTCTTTCTTCTTCTCTCCATCAAATCTTCTTGATCTTCCTCTTCACTCTCTAGTTGAGCTCCCTCCGAATGTTTGCTCTCCATTAGGCAACATCTACCACCTCTTGTCCACTCCTTCGCCTCTCTTCGCCCTCTTAAGGGGCCCTTTTTCTTGATGAAGAGTGCCTCCTCCTCATCTCTCTCATTCAAGGTGATGTTGCCCATTTGCTTGGCCAATGCCTCTTGATTAGCCAGACAAATTCTCCAACTCCACTAGTGTTGGCTGCGTTGGCCAACCCCTCACCGCAGCAATAAACCCGTTGTACTCGGGTCTAAGGCCATGGATGATGATCCGCTTCATCCGAGCCTCACCGACCTTCTCCTCCGGGTCAAGCCGAGATATCTCACGGCATATACTCTTCACCTTTGTAAAGTATTGACTAATACTCAAAGTGCCTTGTGAGATACCCGCAAGCTCGTTCTCCAGGAGCCGGAGTCGCGCCTCATTTTTCTTGCGAGAATAGCTTCGCCGGTGTCTCCCATGCCTCCTTAGGTGTCTCTCGCATCTCGGATATGCTCCACTAGGTCCTCCTCGATCGTCGTCTTCAAGACAAACATCGCTTTTCCTGCCTTGATTCGCCACTTCCTCAAAGAACTCTCCCTCGCCGGAGGATCCGTCGCGGTGCTCGAAACGACCTCCCATAGATCCCGCCCTTGCGTGTATGACTCTATGCAGGTCCTCCAATAACCATAGTTATGGCTATTGAGCTTCTTCATGCCACTGCACTGCGCTCAAGAAATCTGCCATCTCTACCGACACCCTACGTCAATTACACTTGGTCCCGGACCGGTGTTCTTCACGATCCCAGATCGTGATCTCCGCGATCTCTCCTCTAGCGCCGCTCGATGCCACCGAGCAATATAAGCACCCCGTGCTTACCGATCGCACCGACCAATGTAAGTGCCCCGCACTTACAACGTGACTCCTCCCTCTATTGGCGATCCCGGACCAACCTCGGCTCGATACCAATTGTTGAGAAATCGATGTCCCTAGACTAACACCGACTTCCTAGAAATGGTACCAAACCGGTGTGATACCACTTCTTCCGTGGACCCAAACCCAACCTTCTATCTATATCGAGGAGATCTTCACCTTACTCTACTAACTTGGGAGACCAACTCTCTACAAAAGAGCTTAACCTTTATTCACAACACAAACTTGATATGGTACACTCTTCTTGTAGGTGGCTACCTATGACTCACCATGACACACATACACACTAGCACACCATGGCAACCTTGCCATGCTACCTAGGACACAATGACACTTCAAGTCATGGCACCTTAGGGGAGGGGAGGCACCCCTATTTATACTTGTACATAGTCTTTAGGATGTTGCCACATGGCAACATTCCACACTCTTCTAACTAAAATATCTAGCTCTAGAATATTCTTGTCCTTATCTAGATATTTCTTACCATACATAAATATCTAGTTTCTAGACTATTCTTTACTTTGCCATGAAGAAATAGTTCTAGACTCTTCCATGGCAAATATCTTCTCTCTTGTGCTTTCCCAAATATTCTAGAATATTTCAAGTATGCATTGCCATAACTTAACAAGGCATCTTAATAACAAGTAACTACAAGAGAAGTAGAAGGGATAAATTTTTGTATGTTACACAAGAAGATTGTGTTGAATTCTATCAAAATAAGATAAATAGGCCTATTGTTCCAGCACATACACTGGATATTGAATCTAATGATGTAATTAATCATTAAATTGTTTACTACGCTCATGATCTGAACTAATCAGAACAGGGAATTTTGAGGTAAAACATACCATATCTTATATTATAGGATATGTTAGTCACGCAACACCTCCGGACCTGAATGGCCGTAAATAGTGAATTTCACATCCGGATGGGGCTTTACGATACTGCAAATTCTACAGGAACATTGACCTTCCAAGTTTAGAGTCACCGAGTTAAGGTTTGTTGTAATTTTGAAGATTGTTTCCAATAGATCGAACTCACAATTGTCTCCTACAAAACCTCCAAGTTCCACTTTTCTAGAAAAGAAAAAATGATATCCTCATTGTACAAACGACAAGGACAATTTTCTGTGCACCAATAGTCTCTTGCCTAAAAGAAAAAATGTGCAAATGATCATCGAATAATGCGGCTCATGGACCATATTCGTTGATCATTTACACATCTTTTTCTTTTAGGCAAGGGACTATTGGTGCACAGAAAACGTTCTTGTTGTTCATACACAATCAAGGTATCATTTTGTCTCTTTTGGAAAAAGTAGAATTTGGAGGTTTTGTAGGATACAATTATGATTCAATTTATTGGAAACAATCTTCAAAATTACAACAACAATTAACTCAGTGACTGTAAACTTGGCTGATATTATTGATGGTCAATGTTTCAGTAGAATTTGTTGCATCACAAAGGCACATCCGGATGTAAAATTCACTATTGAAAGTCATTCAGGTCAGGAGGTGTTGCTTGACAAGCATATCCTAAAATGTAAGGTATGGCATGCTTTACCTTAGAATTCTCTGCTTTGATGAGTTCAGATCATGAACTTAGGAAACGATTTAATGATTAATTACATCATCATATTAAATATACCATGTATGTGCTAAAACAATAGACCTATTTATTTTATTTAAGCTTCTCCCAATGTCACCATTGTCTTTTGTTGTGACATTTGATGTTGTCCCTTCTAGTTATCTTCTACTAACTTGTTATTGAGATGTCTTTCCTAATTAATCATCTTTGTCATGCTCGATAAATAACCTACAAATCATGTGTTTGTATCGACTGTAAATCACAACATTTTGTATAGGTTTATCAAAGCACTTGAAACTGGGCTGTAGGGGAAGGGTGGCGAGATGCAGCCAAAATTGCGACTACTGCTGGCAGCCAGGAGCCAGCCAACAGTAGACACCGGCAGCCACATTTAAATTCTAAAATTCGATGCTAATGCACTCAAAACAACCCAAACAAGCCAACAGTAGACACCGGCAGCCGAAAGGACAACCGAACAGCTGAAAGGTGGCCAGCCGGGCTGATCAGCCCAGCCAAACAGCCCATTTGGCTGGAAATTTGTCCAGCCGAACAGGCCCATAGACTTCCATAGGCTACCAAAAGTATCAAACAGAAAAGATAAGACTTCCATGTGTGCTTCTCTAATTCTGCAGACGATTTGGCTCGCAACATAAGCCAGCATAGGCCAAGAACAGTCCAGCCGAACAGGCCCTATCTTGTTTCTTTGGGGTGTTGGTATCTTGGTAGGCACTTGTCCTTATTATATATAATAGTAGAGTTATTATATATAATAATATATATATTAGAAGCAATAAGCACCCGAAAATAAGCCACTCACACTGTATCCAGACTTTGCATAACATTTTAAAATACAATATGCACTCACAAAAAAAGATAACCTAATGTGATCCCATATAGCTCCATCCCAGTCTTCATGTATTGAAGTATTGATTCTACTGCATACACTAATACTTGTGCCAGCTGCATACTAGTATATCACGTAGTAGTGCTTCATTAAAAGGAGGAGGAGCTAAAAACGTGAAAATGCAGTATCAAACCAGTTACCAAATTCAATGGAGAACTATAAAAAATTAATAAAAAGGCATAAACAACCCAATCCAACAGCACTTATATATGTAGTTTGACTTACTAAAATATACCATCCATCGACTGCATATAGATGTAGTGGAGTACAATCTAGAGCATATAGATATTAATTTTAACATCTATTTGTTCAGTAAAAAGCATAGCTGACTGCAGGATCCGATGTTTAATTTTAACATTCTATTGTTATCAGAAGTCATAACCTCTCAATTGAGGAACTAAACACCCATTTATCTTCTGAAGCTTAAAATTGATAATTAGGTAATGTCAGGAGAAAAAAATAAGTAAAGAAAACAATTTATTCTTGTATGAAAACATTAATTTTATACTATTACGTAACAACACTGAAAGCTAGGGTTATTTTTTTCAATAAAACAATTCTTAACTAGCTGTAAAAACAATTCTTAACTAAACAACCAAAACATGGAGGGCCTAAATGCAAAAATGACATGCTGCCTGATTTGGTCGTCGCCGGCGAGGTTCACGGTGGCGCGCGGCCGGAGTTGTTTCGTTCTCGGGCTATGGGGCACGGATTCTAGTCCCGATTGGTCCAGGAGAGGAAGATGAGGGTCGCGCACTCACCAATGGCGCTGCGGAGCTCCGGAAAAGCTCGGGGAAGGCTGGCATCTACGATTGGCGGCGGCGATCCGATGGCTTCGTCGTGGATGCGATCCGATGGCTTCGTCGTGGATGCGGTCCGATGGGAAAACTCGGCGGGGACGGGCCCGTCAGGGGCGGCACGGCGTTCCGGTTCTCGCCGACGAGTTGGCGGCGACAAGGGCGGCGTCATCGCGGCGGGCGTCGAGCTCGGCGTAGCGGCGTCAATGGCAGGCGGCGTTTGGGCGTGGGGGCTCGCGCGGCATGCGGCAAAATCGTCGAAATGAGGTGGCGGGCTTGGTGCGGTGCACCTTTATAGGAGCGGGGACCTAGGACTCCCGGGCGCGCACGCCGAGAGCGCGGTGGCGGCGCACTAGGGTTAGGCGCGGGCGCGGGCTGGGCTGCGACCGGGCGGGGCGGGCTCGCAGCTGGGTGGGCCGTCACGCGGTTGGCTGCTCCGCTGCGGGCACGCGCTGCTGCTGGGCCGGAGTGGCGTGCTGCTTACTGCTGGGCTGGAGCAGGCCAAGGTGGGGAAGGAGAGAGGGGAGCTCTTGCAAAACCTGATTATTTGTCCGCGGACTGTTCATTATAGTACACCAGCAGAATTAATATTTTATTATACTGAATTAATCATTTTGTTTTCGGCATTGACACACATGGATATACAGTATGCTGCAGGGTATTCGACGCCTGTGGTATATATTCCACTGTCCGGAGAACGTCCTGTGCACGCTAAGTGACAACCTGCGTCGCATGGATCATAATGACCCGGCCTGTTCCAGGTTCTTGTGCTCAGCATTGTTCTGTTTCGCCTCGTGGTTCTCTATTACCTTCGATTGCCGTGTGGCGCCTTGTAGAGCGCGATTACATGGCGGAACAGAGGATGGCAACCTGAAGGTGGCACTTGATGTGCTCTATTCGTCTTCCTTTACAGGACCACTTACTATTTCACGGGGAGAGGAGCGGCCGAGAAAGTGATCAAAGAGTACAGGATGAACCACGAGATGGTGAACGACGAGGCAGTGCGAGAGTATCTGCGCGAGGCAAGAAGCGGCTGCCATAAGGACCCGTCCTCCTGCCTAGGAAGGGGCCATATCACTTATGCAGCGGGCCTAATGGAGTCCGGACCACCTGAAAGTGATGACTTCTTCTCCGATCTCAAATACTTGCTGGTAGTTGCGATAAGGGCATATACAACCCAGAGACCGGGTCTGTCTCTTAATTAATGATATAGTCGGATGAACAGACATACGTCATACAACCCACAGACTATCTTATTGTCTACAGACAATTAGTGTTGCGTATCTATACTATTAGGAGCGAAAACGAAAAATTTTGAAACCCTTTTTCACCAATGAATAATACCGTGTACCCCTCACATCGGACCCACCTTGTAAGGATTAGTGGAATTGGATAAGGAGGTAGATAGAAGAAAACGGTGTTTCTAGAGAGATTCTACTTTTTTGGTAGACTTTTTCTCACCACAAGCATAACATACCCACCTCCACATACTCACCTGGTCCATTGTAAGATTTTTCATCTGTACTCCTCACATCGGACCCACCTTGTAAGGATTAGGCCCTGTTCGTTTCCTACCCTCTAAAATTTAAGCATCGTCACATCAAAGAGAATCTTATTATTTATGAATATTTCGATCAATTTATCGATAAAACCCTATTGACAGATTGATGCTAATTTTCGAGATGAATCTAATGAGCTTAGTTAATTTAGATTTTATTAAAGTGATGCTACAAGAATCGTCTTTTAATCATGGCTTAATTAACCTCATTAGATTCGTCTCGTAAATTAGTTTAGGGGCCTGTAATTTATTTTATAATTAAACTTTATTTACTACTTCTAAATAGTAAGATTCTTTTTGATGTGACAGCTTGTCACATCTAAATTTTAGACCCTGAAAACGAACACACCCTTAGTGAAATTGGATAAGGGGTAGATAGAAGAAAACGGTGTTTCTAGAGAGATTCTACTTTTTTGATAGATTTTTTCTCACCACAATCATAATATACCCACTTCCATATACTCACCTGGTCTATCGTAAGATTTTCCATCTATTACTCTTACACGCCGATGTGTGCCATCGGACTCCAAGCCACCATATACGATTATAATATGACCTCGAAACATTGAGTCCAAACGTACCCCAAATATCATGAGACTCTGTGTGAACACAACATGAGTCCCGACGTCTTTCGTTCCTGACACGCCTTGCCTTGTCAATCTTGAGGCTCCAGAGCGCACATCGGACCCACTTCGTAAGGATTAGTGGAATTGAATAAGGAGGTAGATAGAAGAAAACGGTGTTTCTAGAGAGAATCTACTTTTTTGGTTAGTAGTATGGCTAGTAGTACAGTTTTTCATTTGGCCAATGTGCATTGTCCTTTTTCTTCTTTTCTTTTGTTGTTTTTTGCTTATAGGGAGTTATAGCGAGATAGGATGTCATTCGCTCGTCACTTTGTTTAATTCTCTTAACAAAGCAAAATTTCAGTTTATGACTGACATTTCAAAAAGTAAGCTTTACAATTTTGACCTAATTTAGTAACAATGTTTCATTTGCACACATAATAGTCCCAGCCAAACTGAAGGGGCAAAAGAACGAAGAAACAGGCAGAAAGGAATGGAGTTTTTTGGTGTGAAATAATGGCCACTATTTTTCTTCAATTAATGGCCATTAGTTGTAGGTCAGTTTAGTGGTTGTACTAAAAATTAATGAATTTTTATTTATGTACAATTTTTAATTGTTCTTAAAAAACACTAACTTATATTGATGAACTATATTTCTTATAAATATGTTATACTAAAATCATATAAAAGATATCTAGCTTATTAATAATTATGATTTTTTATTATAAATACATTATTTTCATGATATTATCCTTAGTAATAGCCATTAGTATTAATTTCTAAAATTACATCTACACTATTGGATTTAACTAATGACCATTAGTTGTGAAAAAAATAATTGCTATTATTTTGAATTAGAAAACAAGTCCAAGAGTAATACTATTCCAATATCACACTGAAATCGAAGAAGAACCTAGGCCCGGTTCGTTTCTCGTCCTCTAAAATTTAGCATCTGTCACATCGAAGAGAATCTTACTATTTATTAATATTTTGATTAATTTAATAATAAAACCGTTTTACAGAGTTGGTGCTAATTTTCGAGATGAATCTAATGAGCTTAATTAATTTATGTTTTGTTAAAGTGATGCTACAATGAATCGTCTTCTAATCATGACTTAATTAACCTCATTAGATTCGTCTCGTGAAATAGTCTAGAGACCTGTAATTTATTTTATAATTAAACTTTATTTAGCACTCCTAAATAGTAAAATTCTTCTTGATGTGACAGTTATAAAGTTTAGACCCCAGGAAACGAACACACCCCTAGTAGAATATAATGAGTACATGTTGCCGGTACATATAATGCATAATACAACAAAACTAGGATTCAAAATCGCTGGACTTACAAACGGCGCAATGTGCAATGAGAAAACTACATACCATTGCATGGGAAAACAACTAACAAGAGCTGTTAGAACATCAACAATACACACACAGAGGGAGTAATTATTTTTTAAGGAAAGATTATATCGTAACCCAGTAGGGGAAGTGCTTATGGTAAAATAGTACAATATGGAAAACAGTCATGGGATAACTATAAATTATATATCTATGATATTCCGAATTCAAGTCTTCTATCGAGATAGCTCATGAGTTTATTTTGTCGAACGCGTAGAAAGCTGCGTGTCTTTGTATTAAGGAGAAGAAAGTCCCATACACGCCGTTTTACCGGTAGAAGTTTACAAAAGGATTAAACGCACAAGCGCGCCAAATGAAAAAGAAACAACACTGCATGCATTTAGTGAAAGCCCCCAAGCTACTGCGGCAGTAGGCGCTTCGCTCCCGCCGTCACCCATAGCCTGGCTTCCTCCTGAATCTCTGTAAAAAGGAGTTGCGTTCTCGGGCTCATCTTGTCAAAAATCACCCGGTTCCGGTGTTTCCACACATGCCAGACCGTCAGGATTACCAAGGAATTCAGTCCGCGTCTGGCCTCGGGTCCCACACGTCTGCTGGCTCGTCTCCACCAGCTGTGGAAGCATGGTTCATCACCCAGCTCATGAGTTTATGATATGCAAAGTGCAAACTATTTGGGAATTCACAATTTTCTTGGTATTACAGAGTAGATTTAAAGTCTCATTATATAGAGTATAGACGGATGCACCCTAGTTGCTTTGCTGATAGTTTATCACTTTTAACAGAATTTACCAACACGGGGACCTCTCTTGGATATATCGTATAACCGGTTCATGTCCCAGGAATTTCTACAACTACGCGGTTGACAAACAGGAAAAGAACGATAGGCATCACACTTCTACACCCTCCAAAATCCAAATTATTCCAGTTCACGTGCATTCACATCCATTTTGGACAGCCTGTAATAAGTTAATTCTTTTTTGACTTTTTCCCCCATTGCCTCGAGGTCGGCATGTCATAATCGATGCTGCAGGGTGAATGAAGATTACCTAGACTGATAGGGTGATAGTTATAACACAGCACAAGAAGCCAGAAAAAAACAGCTGTGCCCTATGCCAGGAGATCTCCGCGGATTCTCACTTTCTCTTTTTTTTTTTTTTAAAGCCTCTCTCTAATGGTACAGCTGTAGCATCTGTTCTCGTACGCACTCACGCCACGACCCTTACACACGCACACTACTCACACCACCACGTACAATTACGGACCTACAACTACACATGAAGCTTGAAACCGCGTCCTTCTTGAGATCGACGAAATCCTCCGGACTTCGCAGGCGACGGGGACGTCGCTCTCCCTCTGTGGCACCACGCGGAGAGGCAACCAGGAAATATTTGGGAACTAAATCCCGGTGGGAATCGTGAGTCGAGCTGCGCTCGAACTCACGACCGGCAGCTCCCCACTCGGGAGACTTTGCCAAACGAGCTACGGCTCGTCCCCGATTCTCACTTTCTCAGCTAGCATCACGGTGCTCCTCCGGATCGTCCCATATTTCGCCTTAGGCCCTGTTCGTTTCCTCGCCCTCTAAAAATTATACCCATCACATCAAAGAGAATCTTACTATTTAGTAGTACTTTTATTAATTTAATGACAAAACCTATGTCACGATCCCCCTCTAATTTGCGAGACGAATCTAATGATCATCCTAATTAATCTATGTTTTGCTACAGTGATGCTACGAGTAAACATCTTCTAATAACATCATAATTACCCTCGTTGGATTCGTCTCGTGAATTAGATAGGAGGGTCTGCAATTAGTTTCGAGATTAGACTTTATTTAGTACTCCAAAATAATAAAATTCTCTTTAATTTGACCCCTCTAAAAATTATATACCTGAAAACGAACACACCTATCAGATATCGTCCCAAGAAACTATGGCCCCGTTCGTTTCCACCCTCTAAAATTTATATACTCGTCACATCAAAGAGAATCTTACTATTTAGTAGTATTTTTATTAATTTAATAACAAAACCTATGTCGCGACCCCCTCTAATTTGCGAGACGAATCTAATGATCCTAATTAATCTATGTTTAGCTACAGTGATGCTACAAGTAAACATCTTCTAATAACACCATAATTATCCTCGTTGGATTCGTCTCGTGAATTAGATAGGGGTCTGCAATTAGTTTCGAGATTAGACTTTATTTAAGTACTCTAAAATAATAAAATTCTCTTTGATTTGACCCTCTAAAAATTATATACATGGAAACGCGTAACCAGCAATTGTGCAACCCTGCAAAAAGGTTGGATTGGCCAGACCGGCTGGTAACATCCCTAGAAAGCTATGTCTCGTGTCCCCACAGACAGGCCGACAGGCTCAGGGCTGCTATAAACAAACATTTCCACAACTTGCCATGGAAAAAAAAGGAATATTCTACGGCGTGCATTTTAAATTGCCGCTGGTGGTGGCCACTGATTGAGTAGTCTCCTCTGACCATACCTCCACCCAAAGCGGCATCAATTCCCAACCATTTCTCGCAAAAGCCATTCGGCTCAGCTTCGCCGCTCTGAACCGCCAAGATCTGAAATAGCCAGGCAGGAGTCAACTGTGCAGAGTCGTCGTCGTCGTCGCTTCGGGCCCGGTCAACCGAAGCAAAGAAGCATCAGCCATGAGTGCCATGAAGTTTTGCCGTGAATGGTAAGCTGCTGCGACTTCTTTTCTACCTGCTCGCTTCCTTCTGTATAAGGTGCTCATTGTCGTCGTTTCTGGGCATATGCAGCAACAACATACTGTACCCCAAGGAGGACAGGGAGCAGAAGGTGCTCCTCTTTGCCTGCAGGAACTGCGACCATCAGGTTCCTTGTTTCTCCTTCCACTCTGCATCTATCTAGGATAATTCCATCAAATCATCAGTTCGAACTGTTCTCGGATTCAGATCTCTGAGGCAGGATGGGATGGGAGTATGGGACTGACAGCCACCATGGGAGTAGCTTAGGCAATTCAGTAGAAGCGAGTCTTTTCTTCCACTGACGAAATCGGAGTACACTTGTGACTTGTGTATCTGCAAACTGAAATTTAGATAATGTGTATGTGTAGGTAAATTTGAAGTTGTTTGTAGGATCAGGAAAGTTCCTTCCTTTTCAGTTTTTCTTGATTGACAGGGCGCTAATTCGTAATCGATGCAGAACAAAAGTTCTTTTTTTTATCCTTCACCACTTGCAATCATTTCTGGATGCACATTATCTGAAACGCTGTCTGAAAACTGCAGGAGGTCGCCGACAACAATTGCGTGTATCGGAACGTGGTGCACCACAGCGCCGGGGAGTTCACACAGGTACTCCAGGACGTCGCCGGCGACCCGACGCTGCCGCGCACCAAGGCTGTGCGCTGCAATGCCTGCGGCCATGGCGAGGCCGTTTTCTTCCAGGTTCACTAATCCGGCCAACAGCAGACCGATAGTTCACCATGACACAAACATTCTTACCTTTAAGAGCTCACCGCAATTTGGTTTCTCTGCAGGCCACGGCGAGAGGAGAGGAAGGGATGACGCTCTTCTTCGTCTGCTGCAACCCGAGCTGCGGTAACCGATGGAGGGAGTGAGGGCGCTGCTGATCAATTGGCCAAGTAAAAGAGTCAGTCCTCTGGTGAAGAAGCAGTCAGAGGGGCAAGATTTTAGAATTTATGTCGTCCAAGAGTCCTGCCGATAGTAGCATGAACTGATTCTATGTTTGAAGAACATTCAGGCATATGCAGCTAGAATAACTTGGTTCAGACAATTGGTCCACTGGGGTAAATTGCCCTGTGGTTCATTTACATCAGCCATCAGACAAAGGATCTGTTGCTGGGAATGTTTTCTTGGTTTCTTGTTTCCTTTGGGTTTTTGTGGTACCTTACAGTAGCGGTACTTGAGAGCAACCGTGTTCTGAACTTGGAAAATTTGGGCTTGCAAGGCTGTTTCATTTCGTTTGGTTTAGTTGGCACACCAGTGCAATTTTTTTAACACTTCAAGAGTCATGCAAGCCGTCAATGATGCAAGAATCCATTCTGGGGATGTCTGGTAAAGGAAGAAAAGGATTGAGCTCTGCTTCTCTGTTGGAATGTCCAAGAACATGTTCTCAATACGCAGGAGTCAGCAGAGCAGTTAGGTTATGTTTGGTGAGTTCTCACAAGCAGCAGCTGTTAGTGCCATGAAGTACCTGCTAATTTCCTCATTGAACAGCTGAGAAGTTTCTTTAGTAATAGACATATTCATTCTCTTAATTTCTTAATTTCTCCTTCCTTCAATTCTCCAACCATCCATTTGAGGCTTTTCTTTGGTACACAATGAAATGAGCAGCAGTGCTGAACTGCCGATAAAAAAAAATGGAACGTACTACTAGAACACATCAGTAGAAAAGGAATGTATGTAAGAGGGACTTAGGAACACACTGCTGCCTTTGCACAAAATGAAATGGAGAAAAGATGCATTTACAAGTGGATTTAAGCCACCAACTTGAACTACAAGATCGGAAAATGTCCCGATCTACAAGCAGAGATACTGTGATGTGATTTCTAGTGCGGATCAGGCCATTTCTTAGACAGTATAGTTCTTTTTTTTTTTTTGACATGGAGATAGTAGGAGACTCCCACTGTGATTTATTAAGCAAAATAAAGAAAGAAAGTCTTACAGAGCAAAATAATTACAGCCCAACCACCGGCGAAGGCATCAAGAAAAGTAAACTTGGAGACCTAAGAAGTATGTATGGAGTCAAGCCAGGGGCTTAAGTTGTCTCTAGTGTTGGGTTAGCTCTATTTACTTGAAGTCTAACTTCATCTTGGAATGTTGTCCACCAAGTATGGACTGTGGGGGCTTTGCTGTTGAAGATAAGCTCATTTCTTTGTTTCCAGAAGTCCTATGCCGCCATGATCAACACTGGCCTTGGGCTGCCTGGATTATGGATAGAACTCCAAAACAGTATTCCAGTGAATCCCAATGGTTGCCCAACAGTCCACACTGAAGGGGCAGTCAAAGAAGAGGTGAAAAGCAATATCTTCTCCTTAGGATGTTTCTTGTATTTAGTCTATCGTGAACAGAAGCCACGTAAATACTTTTACTTTCTTGGAACATTTTGCCTTCCAAATTCCTTTGAGTTGGGCAAGGGGCTTTAACGATAGGAATGGGATGAGGTAGAACTTTTTGCCGTTGAGAATTTCATGAACCCCAAGTGTAGTATCATTCATCATGTTGTTGGTGCTGAGAAGCCTGCATCTGATGCATGGATGTGTTTCGGATTTCTAGCTCCCTCTAAGCTAGGCCTCATTGCTTAGTGGCAAATGATGGCAATAAGCATAGTTTTGGAAGCTCTTTGACATAGTGCCCGCTCCGTTCCAGACATCATGCCATCACAATATAGTTCTTAAAAGTGACGTGAATTGGGGGCAAGTTCAAGAAATGCCACTATAAGCTCGCTACCAAGAAAAAAGGAAATGTCACTAAAGATTTATAAACCTGATGTCAAAAATAAGAACCGACGATTCCTGTAATGTGTGAAGTTTTGACAAAGTCCTTCACACATGTACATGTTAGGAGCGGTATAAGTGCAATGTAACCAAAAGGTGTTGACCACAGACCATTAACATCAATGCATGATTCTCATAATTCAGTCGACCATACATGATAATAGCATCAATCTAGTTGAACCATGCATAAAAAAAGTGGCTATACATTCAAGAATAATATGGTAGTAATTGAGGTCAACATTAACATGACAGCTAAATCTGAGCTGTCGAAGTAAACCCTCCTTCCTTAGGACATCCTGAACAAGCTGGAGGTAAATAACCCTGGAATGCCTTTCACCAGTGACAGATTTGGCACCCATCCATGATGGTACTTCGAGATAATGTGTCAGTGCTCAGTGGGCGCCTTCCTTGCCCTCTCTGTTTGTTTCTGCTTGGTGTCTCTTTCTGCAATAGAAGTACTCAGTTACAGTTCTTATGTAAGTAAAACATGTACAGAAAAGAAAATATAAAGGTATTGCATTAACCTCTTCACTGGACCATGCAGCGTGCAACCGTTCTCACAATGTCCAAGCTCTCCACTTTGCATACACCCATGCTGAGTACATGCACCAGGTTCATGGCTTGCCTTTCTCATGTACTTCCTCTTACTAGTAACTCTTTTTGAGGGTGGCAGCAGCTTGAAACCAGTGACCACTTTTGGCCACTGAGATATGTCTGGCATGGGTGGAATTATACCACAATATGCAGCCTTAAACCTCTCTACAGAGTAGTACTCATGAATAAAAGATTCCAAGTTAACATTTGTCTCTATGCTTATCAAAGCCAAAGCATGAACGCAAGGCAATCCAGTTAGTTGCCACTCTCCGCAGCTGCAAGTGTATGTGTTCAAGTCCACTACATGCCTCCATGGTGTCATGTCCTGAAAGTTACCAAAAACTTCACCAGTTTGGTACCCACCTTTCCAAACTTTCAGGTCTCCCAAACAACTAGTTTTTTCATTAAGTTGCTGAATAATTGCAGGAAGAATATTTCCAGAGAGCTTGTTCCCAATCTTTCTCCTCTTGTACCACAACACCATTACCATCTGTCTTAACCTATCAACCAAGTCAACCAAAAACATGTTCTTTATGTTCAGAATACACTCGTTGAAACCCTCAGGCACATTATTATTACCACCATAGCCCTTACATCCATTTGTGGAAATCTCTAACGCTGGTAGATTACCTATAGCCTTCTTCAACTCTCCAATGAACCAAGTCCAGTTATCATCTGATTCAGATCCAAAAATGGCCCATGCAACTGGGTACATCCAGTTGTGACCATCGAGAGCACAAGCACATGCTAGGTGTCCTGAATACATACCATTCAAGGCTACAGAGTCAATCTCAAGGTGAGGTCTACATCCATTTTTGAAACCCTCTATACATGGCTGCAAAGCCATGAAAAGCTTGTCAAAGTGCACACCATCGCCACGGATCACAGTAGAAATCTCCAAAACTGAGCCTGGTGACCTAGAAAGAAGATCAGCCCTGAAATAGTACAATGTTTGAAAACTGTCTCGCCAAAACCCAAAGATGTTATTCATTGCTTTCTGCTTTCCACACCATACAGTTGAATAGCCAACCTCTACATTATACTCCTCCAACAGTTTCTGTTGCAGTTCCTTTGCTCCTAAAGCTGGATTCTTCCTCAACCAACCAATAATTCTCTCTGCAACCCATTTTTGAGATGCCATTGAATTACCAAGTTTACTAGTAGAGACACAATTATGCTCCTGAGGTATCATGGAAATCTGCAAAATAAGATACACAAAAAAAATTGTCAATTTAGCAAAAACAAAATAACAAATTAGAGAAGTTAAGCAAAGCAGTAGTAGTACCACAACAGTTGGTTGATCCCGCAATTTGCGTGCCACAATTCTCCAAGGACAGCCCTCTGCCATGCATTCAGCTCTATACCTACTCTTATCAGTCTTCACTTTGTGCACCTTAAATCCCCGCACTATTCCATATTGTCTCAATGCCATCCTGAAATTCTCCATTGAAGGGAAAGATGAATTCACCTTGAATCTTAGATTTTCCTTTTCAAACACATTGTCAGGCTCAACATTTGGGGTGATTTGTGCAGCAGTGTCAACACAAAAGATAGGCTCCAACTCTAGAGGCTCCTCACTTTGATTCATTTTGCCCGCTCCAGCCTTCAACTCAGGATCCACAAACAGTGGTTCATCATCCATGAAAACATCATCAGTGTCCATCGATGCAGGATCAGCATTTCCCTGAGGCGGCACAATATGACCGTCATCAGCTCCTGCTTGCCACTCCGTCCTCAGCCCCTCATCTTCAATGACATTGACAACATTGCATGCCTGCTGGTTCTCATCCTCGCGCCGGGACCATACAATTGGTTCCTGAAATCCCACAAATTGATTGCTAGTTAACTCCTCCAAGAGTTTGGGCATCGAGTGTCCTCCATCTAAATCCACGTCCCAAACGTCGAATTCGGCACCACTGCCATCATCAAGAATCGCCGAGTTGCCTGGGATTGTAATGCTTGCACTAAATTTCGCCTCGGAGCCATCCCTACGTATCAAAATAGAAGAGAACGCAGAATTAATATTTTTATTTAGGAGAAAAGGGAGAACAAATTAGCCCAAAGGGAGGATTCGGTGCTACTCCGGTTGGAGTTTGGGGAGGAAAAAACTCACCCTGGAGACCCGCCGCCATCACCGCCGTCGATATCCTCCATCGCCGATTCCGAAGCAGCCGCAAGACGCCCCGTCGCGGCCCAGGCACCTCCGGGTAGGGTTTCCACCGCGAATAGGAACGGGAGCAGGGGGTGTGCAGGAGACGAACTTGGACGCGGCGACACCAGCAGAGATAGGTTTTAGGATGATCCCCGTACCTCTCGTCGACGGCGAGGGCCCTTTAATCCGGCGGCGTTGTGCGCTCTTGCCCCTAGAGGCGCAGCGGGCAGGCCGTGCGGTTTCGGGAAGACGACCAATCACCAAATAAAGATGGGCCTACTGGGCCTTAGAGTGCCGTCGGCCAGTAAATCAGAGGATAAAAGGCCCAGCAAGTAGGATAGTATGTTTGTGAAAGGAGGCGTTTTATTTCATTTTGTGAGTATCAAAATTGGATGTCCAAGTTTCAAAAAAAAAAAAGGATGTCCAGTCAAACCTTACACTATATAACTGCGTTCCGTGATACAAAACTTATCATGGTTATCCCTTAAAAGATTTATCATGATGACATAGGGTAATCGAAACAATGATGAACCACCATTTTGAATCATTACTCTTGTAGAAAAAATGTATTTCAAGGTTACAGTCGTAAGATATAGAAGGCAAAACTGTGTTAGAATCATCCCAATGTCAAAGATACACAATTCTCCTTTTGATGAACATACATCTACAAAGGTTCTGTCAAGCTGCAAAAAAATCGTTACCCTTTCTCATGATCAGCAACCTACTACTTCCCAGAAAGGCCTCCAAGAGGTGCTGGAAGAATCGATGAAACTTGGCTTCGTTTCCTTCCAATGAAAAGAAACATAACTTTGGCTGAACCCCTGCGCATGACAGTAACATCTAGGGAGGTCTATGTCATTGATGTGATAAAATCTTTTGCCCATGAAGGAAGAGGTGACTGGAAAATGATGGGCAATCCAGTCATAGGGTGCACAAATTCCAAGCTTTCTGCATGCAACGCATGGCCATCACACTCTACGCCGTCCCATTCAATCACCCCACCATACTTCACATCGCCTCTTATAGGGAACCCGAGATACTGGCAGTGTAGACGAATCTGATGTGTTCGTCCACTCTGAGGATACGCTCTAACCAAAATCATGCTATTTTTCACATCGTCATTTAAAATCTGGTCAGCTGCCTTTCCTTGAACAGTAATAGATTCTATACCATCAGAAGCAAAACTATATGGTTCTGTAAACTGACCTTTACCATTGACCCCCAAAAATTCAAACTTTGTACTCATGTCCCTCACAAGAGAGCCTCCTGGTAGAGACCGACCAACATCACACATTGCATAAACACGCCAAGCGCCATGTTTTGATCGCCCATGACCAGAACATATCTTGATCTTCTCCCAGGTCGGAGGGCACCCAATGCAAAGAGCCAGATATGTTTTCTTGACTTTGTGATCAGTGAATGCCTTTACTAGCTTTGCTGCAACCTTGTTGCATTTAGTTATAACCATCAGCCCACTTGTATCACGATCTAACCTATTGGCAAGGTGAAGGTTAGGTTTAGTTGCTGGATCATCTGCGAGTCCAAAAAAGGAATGTTCATGTATAGTCAGAAATAGAGAAACAATAATATCAAGAAAAGAAAAGTGAAAAGATAACAATCATAAAATCTATATGGCAAAAAAAATGATTTTTTATCAGGATACAAAATCAATTGTTTTCTTGCTGGTTAAAGAAAACCAGAGTCAAAAAGATTTACTGCTAACAAGTCACAGCAACTTTATTAGATTTGAGACCAGATAAGAAATTTTGCAGAGTATGTTTTTACTCCAGTGCAAGAATAAGTGAAGAATGGCAAGTTTCTAAACAAAAAAAAATGATAGTTTGATACAGTCCCACAATGATTCATTTACATAATTCAGTAACCATTACCCCCACATAGATATTGCTACCAGATCACTTTCTGAAAATCAACAGCCTAGCCTCGCAATTTATTGTAGACAATGGTTTAGCACACTGAGGTTTGAATATCTACAGCTTATGGCTTCCACATCTGCTATTCATAAACTCTAATAGTAGAAAAGAAACTTGTTCTGTGGCACAAATGTACACACCAACTGCATTTTTATGTTGTGAGGACAGCATGCCATACTAATAGGATGGGGCACAGACTTACAAGTAGGAAATGTGCAACTAGTGAATTATAATTCCGATTTTTTACCTCAAATCATTCAGGAAATTATAAGAATCAACACTTAATTTGGTATTATCTCATTTCTGTGGCAATAACAGCAATAGGCTCACAGTACAGATTTGTACTAAAGTAAAAACAAACTTATGGATTAGAAGCATATATTGTAGATTTTGTAAAATGCACTTGAAAAAAAGAACCCCCTTTGCATTATTCGCTACAGTTTTCACATGCCAAACAAAGTAATGAGCAATCTTTGGAAATGGCATCACCAAAACACCTATAGCCACTAGACTCTGCACTACCCAGATCATGAGGTTACTAACTGCCGATTTTGGTCACTCAAAACTAACAAAATCACTCAGGCTGCGAGAACAGTATACGAAATCGAAACCGTGGATACTGGATAATCCCAGATCACATTTTGCAAAATTCGGCTGCAAGTTGGTACCATTTCAGGAGTACTCCCATTTTAGAGCTCAAAAGTTTTTTCCCCCGTTCTCACCTGAGGCGGAAGAGCAAGGGAGGGCGGAGAGGAGCGCGTCGCAGTAGACTCCAGCAGGCTTATTTACGACGGCGAGCCACTCGTCCTCGAACACGACATCGGCGGAGGCGAAGGTCGCGGAGCGCGCGGAGGCGGTCATGGCGCGCCGGAGCTCCACGTCCTTAGAGGCGGCCGGATAGGGTGGGGACACCGGGGACGGGTATTCTCCGCTTACTGGCACCGTATTCTCCGCCGACATCACCGCTCGAGTTGGGGAGAGGCGGCGCACGGACGGTAGCAGGGCTCGGGCAGGGGAGGCGGCGCCGACGGGAGACGGAAGGAGGGGGAGGAGGTACAGGGGCAGTCTTGTCATTTCCGCAATCGAGGTACAAGGGCACGTGGCTTTCCCTTCTCTCGTGTTTGAAGCACGCTGTAAATTTTGAGCGTGTTCTCAACAAGATTGTGTAATGAGACATAACTGGAAAAAAAAACTCAAAATATCTATATTTTTCTATGTCTTATTGATTCTCATTGTGATTAACAATCAAGATTTTTGTGACTTGTGACAGAAATGCACTAAACATTTTTTGTGATCAATGAGTTTCATCCTGAGATATATTTTTCATGTATTATTTATTTTTTCTTTGATGAAACAGGAGGAGAAAATTATATATATTTGTTAAATATAAAAGAAGTGTTGCCAATTACAGAAAATTTAACCAAAAAGGAGAAAGAAAGAAAAAAGCACTAAGAAAGATCTTCTAGCCGTGTTGGAATGTCTGGATGGTATTTTGCATGGATGGATAAACCGAGCAAGTTCTTCTTTAAATTTATGCTTGCATATCTGCATTGATGGGTCCAATTCTTCAAACAACCAATAATTTCTTTGCATCCAAATGCTTCATGCCATAATGATTATAATCTCCATAAAGGAAGGTACCTTCAAGATTCTCTTAATAATGATTATTCTTCAATGAGTTCACCCTAAGTTCACCAGTAGCATTACTGCACATGAGATATATTGAGCTCCTCCACTAATCACTATCAACCCTATTGTCCATTTGTCACTCCGTGATAGTTTTTTTGTTTCCTCAAACCTTTTCCTTCTCTAAACCGTTCTGTTGTTCTAACTCATGAGAGACATAAATTCCGAAAACTTGAACAACTCACTTGTACTGTCACCTTTATGTCAAGTGAAAAAAAACTGGAGCAATTCTTATTAAAATAATTATTATATAATGTAATAAATATTATTATATTATATATATATAATTGATGTAGTCATTGGTTCTTTAGTCTTATTCAAGATATACTAATTTTCATATAAATTTTAAAATAGTAAAATAAATCATACCCAAATACTCCCTCCGTTTTAATTCTTGACGTTAAACGGAGGAGTGAGTAACACAGAAAAAGAACTGGATCACGAGTTTAACAAAGGAAAAAAAGTGAGGAGGGGCAGTCTCATCAAATTACACAATTGGTTGAAGTACGGAGCGCGTGTTCTTCTCTTCTCACCAGCGAGAGGGATCGAACCCTAGCCTCTGCCTCCGGCGACCCTCCAGGTCCTCTCCGGCGAGGGTCCCAGCATATAGGGTGATTCCTTCCGCAAGAGCGAAGCAACTTCTTGGGTTAAGGATTTCTGGGTACCGAGGTGGGTGGTGGCTTTGGGTGATTTGAGGGTGAAGGCGGCGGAGGAGGATGGGGTCGTCGTCGAAGGTGGTGCGGCCTGAAGAGGTGCTGGAGTCACTGAAGAACGACGGCACAATCGACGCGCTCCGCATGAAGATCATCTCCCAGCTCAAGGCCAACGTGCGTATAAGCCTTACTCCCTCTCCCTCTCCCTCTCGCTCTCCCTCTCCCTCTGCCTCTGCCTCTCCCATTCCCTTAGTCCTGTAGCTCGCGGCAAGGTTTAGTTAAAATCACCTGCTATGATCGTATTTTGTGACTCCGTTGCTCTGTAAACCCGTCGGATTCATGCTTAGAGCTGATGGAAATCGTGTCCTTTGTGATTGAATAAATTGCTACAAATTGTTAGAGTTTAGTGGAATTAAATTCTACAGCACCGGTGGCGGTGGACGTACCACCAAGCCAGGGGTAGTCTAGATTCTCGGGTGTCGTAGCAACGTTACTACCTGTTATATGACACAAGCGACACGCACCGGTGACATAGAAAGTTATTGCTGTTAGTTTCTTGTGTGAACCAACCATGCGTTTTCTCGTGACAAAGCGAGTCTAAATTTACCTTTTTTCTATGACTTACCTTTTTCGGGGAAGCTTCCTTCCCTCAAAATCTCTACATTTCTTGAAGACTTGCTCTTGTTTTGATAAATTGAAGTATGGCATGATCTTTCTGATATAATCATTTCACTGGTCCTTATGTTATAAACATTGCATTCGTTCATGATTTTCAGATTTTGTGATGTCGATCTCTATGTTAGATTTACTTGATTTATGAACATGAAGTAGCACGATGTGGCATTGAACTTTGAGTATTCAACTTCAGGAGGATATGAAGAAGAACACTATGATGATGGTGGAACAAAGCAAAGTTTTGAATACTCCTGGAGCTGAGAAAAAGACCAAGAGGGAATTGTTTGATGCACTTCGGCAGGAACTGGAGTAAGTGTTTATCCTTTATGAACCACTTGTTTATGTGCATCAAATTGAACAAACAGATTATGCTGAATGACAGGACATTGTTTACTTTGACTTTGTTCTTCACAGTAGAACTACAGAACTTATCTGTGTGGTATCAGTTGTCTGATGCCCCATAGCATTGCTAAGAAAATAACGGTAACAATTTTACTGCCTTACATGGTACTCCCTCTGAGTGTTGTTGTTAGGACTAGAAATTTCGTTCAAAAATGAACCAGAGTTGTTGTCCTAACGACAACAAAGGAAAGATTACTTAGGGTGCAATTGGTTGAAGGGCAAAGTTGGATGGAAGATGGCAGCCAATTTTTTGTTGTATAGGATGGCCATGTTTTTTGTTTGGTTGAAGATGGACTTGGCTGCCATATTTTTTGTTTGCTTCATTGGAGAAGTCATGAATTGTGGATGAGATGACCTCATCTTAGAATTGGTGCCTTTACCACCCTTTATTCCGTCTCCCATTGTCCCCTTGTTTTTCTAAATAGTGCTTTCTGCAATAGACAGAATGTTTCTTTAGCAAGCAAATTGATATTTTCTAAATATTGTTTGCTCGGAATTGGAAAATAATGTTTGCTAGAAATCGGAAAATATTAGGAATTCTGCATCACAACAATCAATAAACAATAAAAAAGGAAGTATCCTTTTTCTAATGGCCATACGAATCGAGGTCAAGCACTCTACGGCTTCTAGCACATGGTCTGGAGGCCACTGTTATTTGATGTGAGTAGCACATACAGGGGAGGGGCCAGAGCAGACACACGACGGCGCAGATCGGTCCAGGGCATGAAGCAGCAAAACCATGGAGCATCACGCAGCGCTGTGGGGCATCACCCGCCAAGGGAGGATGGTGTCGGGCCATGCTGGATGGCGTCGCGTGTGAGGCTAGGGTGGCGCCGGAGCATGGCAATGTCGAGTAGCAGGTTGGGACGGCTCTCTGGGCACCATAGCCGTTTGCCACCAGGCTCAGGTGCAAACGTCGTCGAGGGTGCGCCGAGCGGTGAAGAAGAGGGCTGAGGGAGAGCGAAGGCCGTGCAAAGGCAGGCTGCCCCTACCCGACTAATTTTACTGGATGAATCATCCAGCATATTTGAGGAATATTCCTCAACTTGGTCGCCCCATCCAACTTGACCATCTACCAAACGTCATAAAAAAGTTGGCAGCCATCTTCCATGTAACTTCATCCAGTCAACCAAACACACCCTTAAAAAATCTCCCAATGTGCCTCATGTCCAGAATGTCTTCTGCTGATTGCTGCTTAAGTAATAACAATCAGAGCTCCTATGTTATTAGCTGTACAAAGGAGAGATTGCAGTTAGTACTCTATTATACAACTTGTATTGCAGGAGTGTTGAAAGGTTAAAAAAAGAGGTATATGGTCTGCATTTGGTTTGCGCACAGTTTGTAGCTCCATGTCACAGATGGTTCATACTAAATTTATCACTAGAGTGTATTTTAATGATATCCCTAGTTTTATTTTTGGATGAATTCCTTCTATGCAACTGCAATTGTGGAATCAGAGGACGGGCACATATCAAATATGTTACTAGAATGCATTTTAACATCATTCCTTTTTTTATTTGATGAATTCCTTCTATTATAATTGCAATTTCGGAGAATCATCTGAATGTATCAATCACATATTGGTCCATGGCCCACATTTCAGCAGCACCTTTTAGAATTGCAAAGTTTGCAGTGATGAATAAGAGTGTCATGGGCTAGGATTGTGGGCCGTGCTACAATAGTCGGCCTAGTACTATAGCGGCGGCTACTGTAGCACGCCTAGGGTTAGAGAGTCATTAGGCTGAGGCTTGACGAGATTAGATCTAGTAGTCCCCTAACGTCCTGCCCTTGGAGTGCGGCCGCCGCCGTTGCGAGGCCGCGCTCCTTGGGTTCAGGATCAGTCCATCCGTGTTCATGACAAAGAGATTGCAATGTCTTCCCCTTTTATCTTAGCCAGTAACAGAAGAATCTCATCAAAACTATAACTAGTGCTAACTGTTTTATGCATTGCAGAACTCCAGTCCTTGAGAAAGCTTCCAAGGCGGTTTGGGAGCTGATACTAGACAGTGGTGGATTGGGGAAAGAGATAACTGAGACCGTTGAGAAAGTATTTTGCCGGCTGGGTGGGGTGGACATGATGTCACCTGCAGCTCCAGCAGCTGGTCCTCATCAAGTAAAGGATGACATGGCTATTGATGACGGTGAGAAGAGCACTGCCACTGATCCATCCCCATCAAAGAAGAGGCCCTTCAGTGACCTGAACAGGAAAGGTGCAGGTGCTGTAACAAATGGCGGTGGCACAGACCAGCATGAGTCATCTGAGGATGGCAGCTAGAAGTTGATGTGAAATGTGATGCTTGTGCTGTAATTTAGTTCTTAGATGATGAAGTAGATTTGGTGCTTGAATGGTACAAAGTGGAATCTTGTTTATTGATGTTGTTTACAGTTTAGGGTCCTATACTAATATTACTATTATTGATATACTAGTATGTGTTTATACTTCCTACTTGTACTGTATATCCAGTTTTCTTGAAAGTTGGGCCTCCTTTAGTCTCTTTTCTTAACATAGGTTAAATTGGGCATGGCCTCCGTTCAGGATTTGTTGTATTTCCCGGCAACAAAATTGTAGCTGAAAACAGTTGGTCAGGATGACAAAAAACCAAACAGAATGAATTACTTAAAATAACATGTTGACAAGACTACTCTGAAGTAATTTGAAGCGTTGATTATCTTGTTGCACCCTTTTTTTCAAGGAAACAGGAGTGTTTATATAGATGACATAAAAGTGTATGTACAAACAGGAAGAACCAGAAACAGAAAACAGAACAAAAAAATATTAAGTTTTCGAAAAAGTTTGTACCCTCGTTATCAGCAACCAAAAACGTTCAGATGCTCTGATGCAAGCCAATGAATAAGGAAATAGCATAGAATGCATATACACTTCAGTGACTCAATTAAGAAGATTGCTGAAATACAGTGAAACTACTACAGTGAACAAGAATATGGCTCCACGACAACTTCATAAGCAGAACTGCCTAGCATACCGTCATCAGGAAACAGCATGTTCACTGTCGCTATTACATTTTCGATCTTGTTAGGTCTATCAGTTGCTTGTCACGAACAAAACACCAAATTCTATTCCGTCCTGTGCTCTTGATGGGATGTTTGGTGATTGAGATCAGCTTCTGCATCAGGCGTCAATAAAGTGGATATCGAAGGTGTTCGGATGGATCTGCCACACATTCAGGGACGCATACTCTTCCAAGCATTCTTTCAATTGAGCCTCACTATATCCCTGTGTTTCATAAACATAGCAACAGATGTCAATTATTATCTGCAATTAGGCCACATTGAGTTGTACAAGTGTTACTATGGTTTAGAACGTACCTTTCTGGAGATCAAGTTAAGAGCATGAGTATATCTCACATCCATGCTGTTTGTCCTGGCCGCTTCATCTCTCAGGATGGAATATATATCAGAAATTGCGTCTAGGCCAGAACGTTGGCGGTCATCGGAATACAATGAGTACTTCGACATCTGCATCAACCGCAGTGCTTCATCGACGTCACTCTGAGCTACAGTTTCTGAAAACCTAAGCCTTGCCAAGGCCTGGAAAAAACAAGTCACGTAATTTTATAAAGAGTTTTAAAATAGTAGTGTTACTAGGGAACAATTGAAGTTTACTTACAATAGAAATGCGTAGTATGCTCAAGAGTGTCCTAATAGTTGTATAGGAGTGTGGTGCATTTGACTTCGCTTCCTCTTGGCGGATGCTGGAATATGCAGTTGCAATGTATTCCTCTAGCTCTCGAGGAACGGAAGGAATGACTCTTCTTGCAGCAGATATGTATGCTCTGTGATTAGATAATAACTGTTAGTGTAAATAAGGGCAAATATAGTAAACAATGTTTTAGCTTCAGTATGTCATTCTATAACTCACCAATTATACTACATTACTAGATTTATAATTCCTATGACTTAGTGTAAGCAGTGCGACCATAAAATTAAAATAAAATAAATGTATGAATTGACGAATTGTGCACTTGCCTCAGAACAGATGGTTCAAGTGGTGCGAACCCCAGCGCAGGTGATTCAAGATTTTGATGTACATGAACCACATGTCTTGCCATTTCAAGATCACTTTCCATGTCTGCACGATCCAGGATCAACCAAAGGAGATCGAAACGAGACAGAAGTGCTGGAGGTAGATTTATGTTCTCAGCTGGAGTCCTCCTCATATCATACCTTCCCCTGAATTGTTAATGCCAATGTTAATTATCATGATTGATGTAATATTCCTTTACATAGTATGGAAAAAACAGGCAATGTTCAGATCAAAGTTTACCATGCCGGATTTGCAGCAGCTAGGATTGCAGTTCTTGCATTAAGAGAGGTGGTTATGCCAGCCTTGGCAATACTAACTGTTTGCTGCTCCATCACCTCATGAATTGCTGTCCTATCTGACTCTTCCATCTTGTCAAACTCATCTATTGCACAAATACCCATATCTGCCAACACCTGAAACACCAAGATTTGCACTCAGATTAATGACAAGTAGAATTGTATCCCTGTGCATTACACCAGCAAATTTGCTATGTTGTGCTAATACGGTTTGTACAGATACAGAGACAATTTTGCAGTACAATGAAATTGTATGTTTACCAGAAGACACATGAAACCTCAAACTGGTGTTCAATTTTAACATTACACACTTTGTAAACATCTCAAGTCAGGACTAGAGAGAAATTTGTATATAAACTTGTAAAAGCAGAATCCAGTCTTACCAGTGCTCCACCCTCGAGGACAAACTCACTTGTAACTGGATCCTTCTGGACAGCAGCCGTAAGACCAACACCACTGCTCCCACGTCCAGTGGTATACACTCCTCTTGGGGCAACATTGATGATGTGCTTCAGAAGTTGACTCTTTGCAACACCAGGATCGCCCATCAGGCATATGTGCAGGTCTCCTCTGATCTGTAAATTACATCCAATGTTAACATGTGCTAATATGTGCACAGCTGGACAAAGATCTAGTAGTAAAAATGCAAGTAGTCCTGATGCCCAACAGCATGCATACCTTCATGCCATCTGCAAGCTTCCTATGGGGTGCGCCAACAAGTAGCAACAGCAGTGCCTTTTTGACATCTTCATGGCCAAAGATTTCAGGTGCCAAGGACCTTGCCAACTTATTGTAGATATCACCATCCTCGGCCAATCGGTCGATTTGTTCTTGTTCATCACCTTTGAGTTCATATCTGCAACAGTTTGAAATTACTAATCAGACAGCTGCTGAAGAAAGTAGATTTGATGACATGAGTCTCAACACGTACTCTTCATATTTTTTCTTGAAATGGGTTATAGACATTGCTTCCAAGTAAGTATCAGCAACTAATCCTGCACGCATAGCTCTAAATCCATAGTATGGCATGGGGAGGAAGATGCCTGACATCTCAACCACATCTCCAGGTGCAACCTGCAATATTTTGTACATGTTATAATACTGAATATCTCTAGATAGATTTTAGTGCTCATGAGAACATTTAGATTCCAAATTCAGTAACAAAGGAATCTAAAAGCAGCTCATTTCACATCTAAATATTTAACAACAAAAAAAGTAAAACCCTTACGCAGCAAAGCAACAAAGGAATTAATTGCTCAAAGCGAAAAGAAAGATGCAACTTGCTTTACCTTTCTAGTCAGCTCTCCTCTTAGATGAACAGTCAGAGAACGAGGGATGTGGCCCTTTGGCACATGCTCTGCTAACTCTTGGAGCTTCACCTGCAATATCGCAATTTTATGGAATTAAAGTCCACGCTTGCCAAAAATTGGGCCTTTTCTCATTAAGATGGTCATATTTGAACAGAGTGGATAAACATTACTACCTCTTGAAATTTCAGAAATTTTGATGCTCGTAGTTGAAGGATTAAATTCCCCTTTGCTTTGTTCAGCTTGCATCTTTGAGATGGGCATTCAAAGAGAGGCATAAAGACTCTTGAAGTCACTTCCTGACAAATTCAGGTAAAAAAATGGAACAATCAGATAAAGTACTAAGCTCAGTAAAATATAATATACAAATAACAAAAAATGGTTATAATATGTTCCACAGTACTCCAAAATGATCTTTTTATTAAAAGATTGAGACGGGATCAAATACCTGGTATATCTCAAAACCACATTCTTCGCACGTATAAACAGCAACCTGCATCAAGGGCTTCACATCCGAGCAGCGAGTCACAATGCCAGATATTTTCACAAGCTGCCCGATGTTAGAAGCCTTCACCTGCCTAATGGTGAGCGGAGTGACCTTTGAGAATGCCTTGATGTAAACCTCACTACAAGGCCAAACAAAATTACGTTTAGATAACAATCAACAAATCCTGGAAATTGGATGGACATGAAAAATCACTGAGTACAGTCCAATTAGAGGGATTAATAGGTAGCTCCAAGCATCAATAAGAGAACCTAGAAAGTTCCAGCAGGAAATTAAAACAAGTGTTCATAAGTAGCTCAAAGATATTGATATATAACTATTTCTATGAATGTACAAGCTTCCAGGACATGTCTACTTTATCTGAATCACTCAAAGCCAGTACTGTTAAATGTTCTACCAAACCGAAACCAGATCATATGCTTCAGATTCACAGCATTGTTATTTTTTTAGTAATTCAAAGCAAATTTCAGTATGGATAAAGCAATTTGGTGCGCTAATTTCTTCTTCATAACATGCAATGGCCTTTTATTCCGTATATGAACCCTACCCTATTGTGTTAACAAATTAACCTCAAAGGCTCAAACCCGCAGGCAGTTAAAAGAAATATAGGACCAGTCTGCTTACAAGAACCGCTTGATCTCTGGTGGCATCCTCTGCAGGGGGTCCGTGCCGTCGGCACCTCCATCAACCCCCTCATCCACACGCTGCGTCATCAGTATGTCCCGGTCCTCGTCAACGGTGTACGCCTCCGTGGGCTCCGGCATAAGCTCGTCAATGGCTTCGGCGAAGATGCCGATGTAGCGCCGCGTGTTCTCGGTGACCCGCTGCAAGAACTCCTCATCCACATCCTTGTACTGCACAGAAACAAATAGCCATTTCGCACCACGAATCACATATTGCACGTTTGCTTCAAGAAAAAAAAGGAAATGAATTGGATATTGTGGAGGTAACGAATTCGTACATGGAACAGGTCGTCCAGCTCAATCTGGACCGCCCGGATCTTCCGGTTCGCGACATCTTGCTGGAATCAAAGAGAAATCAGCGTTAAATTGCGGGGGCAAAAAAAACTGGATCTTGAAGGAATAGGGGGAAGAGAAGAGATCAAGGTTACCAGGATGTTCAGGTACTTAGGCTCGCCGTGAGGGCCAGCGCAGTTGGTGAGGAAGTCCTTAGCGAGCGCTGCAGACACAAACCAAAAACGAACGCGCCGTTACGGAATGTTCTAGAACCTTCTAGGGACAAACGAACGACCCGCGAGAAACGATCCGATGACCTTCTGGACGAGACCAGGGCACCACGTACCTCGGTCGCCGGCGTAGTCCGGGGCCTTCATCCCGACGGCGACGATGGAGGCGGTGGCGGCGGGGAGGAGGAAGAGAGGCGAAGGAGAAAGGGCGCGGGCGGGAGGCAGATGGGGAGGGTTTGCGGGAAATGAGGAGATGGCGGGAAGTAGAGAATAAAGAGGACGGGTTTTGGCGGGAAGGGACGGAGTGGCTTGGCGGGAGCGGGAAGCGTAAGCAGGCCAGGATGATGCTTGAGTGGGCTACGATTTGGTGGACCTAAATGGGCTGTTTTATGGGCTCCTATGGCGCTTGAGCTGGCGGGGCATGTTTGGGCCTGTTTTCGGTGGCTGCCCATATAACGTGGGACTGTGGGAGGAGATTAGCTTCGTATAATAACAGCTGAAAAGCTCAAAAGTCTAATCTCGCGTCATAATTTCAATGTCACGTGAATTTTTTTGGGGTAAAAAATTAGTGCGAAGTAATTAAACTGAATGGTTCCATCACTAAAAACTTTCAACGTTCTGATCTCGTCAAATTGGGCGTGTAAAATAAAGTAAAACTAGACAGAAAGGAGAGATAATTCTAGCCTTTGTTAAGTTTGTGTTTAGTGATAGTGATTATAGAGGTGCTTAAGGTAGTCGCGTGGCTGACAACATTTCATTAGAATTTGTGACAAACACGAATTACAAGTAAAAATTAGGGATACAAAAAGGAGGTCAAGGAACACAAAGAACACAACAAACACCAAACCCATACAAAGAAGGAACTTTACAATTTTGTACGAGCATAAGTATAATTTGGACATAGCAACAAAACGTAGCTTAATGGTGCCTATGGTCAATTAGCCAAGCATAAACAGTTTTAACAAATAGTACGAAACTACTTATGCTACGGAATAAGTACTATAAGCATGCCCCTATGTTCATCAAGATATTTCTCAAGCAATTTTGACATATAAGTTATAAGTAGTTTTTTCATAAGTATAAGCTCTATCGAACACATCATAAAATAATGTCGAAGGGTGGCCATGAGTTCACCTGACTTTGTTGGGCCTTAGCGTTTGGTCTGCATCAACGCTAGGTTCCTTTTTTAGTGAGAATCCCGTCTCACACTGAATATTGCAACAGACTTGAAATTGAATCATCAGTATCATTGCTCCAGTTTGCTTCACTGAGCAAGGTACAAAAGTCATGATGCAAAGTTTATTAGAAGGTTATCGGGGAACACAATCTAGCTACCGCAGCTCTATCCTATTATTATAACAGAGATTCATCATCATCATCCAAGTAGCACTTGAGCTGGTAAGAAATTAACCTCTTCGACCATGCCTGATTCCCTTTCAGTTGTGTCGGTCTTGTTCTTCATGTACATGCATGAGTGAGCCGATACACCAAAGAAAATAAAATGTTGAGCCAAACACGTCATATCATCTAACAACTTCTTCTCTTTTTCATCGGCATCGGATATCGGATAGGAAGGTTCTCATTTCAGTTCTAGAACTACTTCGATTGCATGTATTATTCCTCATTCGCATACGCAAGTCACATCAATCTGACTCATCTTCAAGGTCTCTGTATCGGCGGCTGTATATCATGCAATCTGATACGACTCATTGTACTTACAGCTTACAAAGATGTCTTCTTTATGTGTGGTTCGTAGATGTTTCCTCGGACTTAATCACTGTCCAAGTTTAGTCAACCTTGTTCTGGATTAGCTCCGTCGATTATCCATCCATGAATCGAATAAAATCATGGATGGTTACGTTAGTTGGCGGGTTTTGTCAACACAAAAAAGGAGAGGGGCAAATTGGAGGGTGAAACTTGGGATATGCCACACTTAACGTACGTGGATGCATGCACTTGGAGAACACCGTCATAATCAACACCAGTAGCATACGAATTTCTCAAACCATTGTCCCATACCTACCTACCAGAGTTGATGGCAGGTTTCAAAATTTTCCCTTTTATTTGGCTACGAGGGTCTGAGTGGGAACAAATCCAATTCGCCGAATAGTAATCCAAAGTGGAAATTCCAGTGCCTATCCGGCCACCGATTGCTTGAATTTAAATTTACCGTTCAAACTCAATCAACACATCAAACAGTGCAGGGGGAAAAAGTGTATTCCACCTATTGCCGTGTCGTGGGATGTATGGATCGAGATTTTCCTTTATGATAATCAGTAATTTGGAACACTCGTTAGTGGTACCAGAATGAACGAGTACCCTTTCTCTAGAGTTAGACCTAACCTTAAACGTGGTCGGAAAGCAGAGAAGATTTAGCAAATCGTTGCACAGCAACATGCCGAAGTGGCCACTGGATTCAAGCACGTTTATGGTGCTCTTTACAGGGACAAGCCGTGGCCCACAAAGTGCTTTTCTGTTCATCTTCTCATAGTCATGTCTTTTTGAATGTAGCATTTTTTCTCTTACCTAATGTTTAGGTTAACAAATCTTTCCATGGCCAACTAGCACAAGTTCGTGATGTCTCTCTACAAAAAATGTTGGTCTTTATTTGGTCACGTAATGGTATAATGTGTATATACATATACATACATACATGTGTCTCATGCTTCAGTTCATGGCGATTGTGGCCTGAATTGCCATTTGTTGTCGTCATTTAAAACCTTGTGTTTGGTTTTCCTTAAGTATGAGGATTAGAAGAAGTCCACTTGGAAACAGAGATGATTGTGGGGACTTAGTGCTTAAGTGGCTGCTTATTGAAAAGCTCCTTTTTCACCATGCAAAAGATGGAGAGGCACGAGGCACCCTTTTAATTGATTTCGATTGATGGGGTACCATAAGAAGATTAAGTCAACATAACATGTACTAGCAGACGTGGAAGACATGGCACTCGCTGCATGCTAAGAAATCTTTGCAGCAATTACTTTATTGTGTGTTGGATAACCCTCCACAACAATGGAAAAGGTGTATTATACAAACCGTGCCGTCATTTTTGAATTCGAGGAGGAATAAAAATATGAGGCAGCTAGTTGTTTCAACTCTTGATTTCAGAGAGAACAAGTGGTCAACTAAGATACTCCTTGTCATACAGGAGTGTGCTTTAGTTTTTGTTTACCTATATTTCTTCTCGCTTCTTCTTCTTCTTCTTCTTCTTCTTCTTCTAAAACAAGCTGGGATGACTGATTTGACGGCCATATAAGCAGTGGCGGACCTAGAAGTTTTGTAGAGCCTGGGCGAATATCGCAATGGATAACAGGTTCTCACAAAAATATTACTAGTTACTAATATAAAAAAAATTTGCATGAGCTACAATTATATTAAGAATTTGCACTATAAAATTTTACGATTCCAAGCAACAATCAAACTAGTCTTAATATTACAAAAATTCATGAATTACAATAGTCTCACCATGTCTCACGTTAGAATCATCAGCATTGGACAGCAGTGTAAATGTTTAGCTATGTGTGGCTTGTCAGCACCAGTTTGAGAACGTGCTTGTGTGCGGCACTGCGGCAGCGATTGGGCTAACCAGCAGACCAAAAGCAAACTAATTAACTAAGGATTAACTAATCAAAGCCTACCGGCATTTATTTAATCAATTTGCATTGCAGCTGGAGCCCGGGCAGGCGCCCAGGGTCGCCGGGCCCTGGGTACGCCACTGCATATAAGCATTCAATATCAAGCTAGAGCTTGTGGAAAAATGTTTTCCTTTCAACAGCATTCACGCAAGGATAAATTATTGTTTGATTATTCTAGAGGATAAATATGTGCATGACTAGTCTTAGGTAGACTGTAGAGTGTAGACCCAGTTCCCATGCTAAAAAATTATTTTGGAACACGAAGGAGAGGCTTAAGTAAACCACATTATTCGGTCACTGGGCAAAAGAGTATTGTGAAACACATGCAATCGACTTTAACAACTTGGTAGGGGCTACTTTCTCTAAGACGTCGAAAAGGCTTGTAGTGATTTTTTTTAATAACCAGCTACAATGTAGGACTTAGCATCTCGCAACAATGCAGGAGAGAGCATTTGCAAACAGAGTGTAGAAAGCAGCAACAGCTAATTGAAATTTCAAAAGAACTGAAGCTGGGTGGACTATGAGAGCCTCTTCCCCCGCTCTGCTAGCCCCTCGCCGGCGGCCACTCCGGCCCCGCGTCCAACAATCGCCAACCCCCTCCCCTCTCTCCTCCCGACTCTCGCCTCTCGCCACGCCCTTCTACCCTTCCTCCCGGGGTCGCTCCAAATCCCAAAGATGGGCTGACTCAGATCTCGTCGGCGACACCGAAGATGCCACCGCTCCACCTCGCCCGTCCTTTCGCGACGTCGTCGTTGGCGGCCGGGCCCCTCACCCCCTGCGGCAGCCGCGGCCTGCTGCGACCACGCCGCCGCAGCCTCCCCGGATTCGTGTGCGCTCCGAGATCCACAAGATCTCGGATGCTGCACCGGATGCCGAGGGTTGGCGCGTGGTGCTTGAGTCGGCGCAGCCGTAGGCGCCGACTTCTCATCGGTCCCGGCAAAATGGGCCTAGATCCCTCCCCGACGAAATGTCCGGCCGCTGCTTCAACTGTCTAGCACGAGGCCATCCGAGGCGCGCATGCCGAGAGCCTACTCGCTGCCTCCGCTGCTGGAGATCTGGTCACCGCTCCTTCGAGTGTCGCCGACCGACCCGCGTCCCGCGCGCAACAAGTACAACTCTCCGCCCACTTCCCAAATTGGATTCCTTCAACAGCGTACGCGCGTTGTAGCCGGTGGGCCGCAGGCCCCAGCTCCGCGGCGGTGCCGATGTATCCGCGCCGGCGCGTTGCAGCCGGTGGGCAACAAGCCCCTAGCTCCGCTGCGGCGCAAGATCAAAGATTTAAATCCCGGGCTCGGCGCCGCTATCGCGGTCGTCGCCGCCGGGGATGTCGAGGTGGTGGTCGCCGCAAGCGCACTCCCTCGACTCCGCGTCCGATGGGCCGCATAGTCCCGGATCCCCTCCCTCCCCCTCACCGGTGAGGCGTGACCACGATGCGGATCTCTGCTACATCGATAGAAAGGCGGATACCGATCAATGGGAAGCCGGCTATGAGTACCTCGGCATCCTAGTTCAGATTTCCGGAACGCGTCCCACCGTCCTGCTCGAACAGGCGCGCAATGCCATTGCGGTTCAATGCGGCATTCCCCGGACGAGCGACTTCAAATACACCCCGCCATGCCGCCCTATGATTTCTTCCTTATAGCTCCGAATCATGGTGCATTCTTGGCAATCTTGGTCGGCGATCGCATCATTCGCACTCCGAACTTCATTCTCAAAGTGCGTCCCCGGCATCGCACGGTTTACGCCGAGCTTGCGGCGCTCTACCACAAGGTCCTTATTGAAATCGATGGCATCCCGCCACATGCTTGGAGGCGCTCGACTGCTGCCGCGCTCTTAAGGCCATACTTGCTCCATTGATCACATTCATCCCGACACTCTTGCTCGGCGTAACCTGCTCACCTTCAGCCTCACTGCCTGGTCTACCGGGCCGGAACGCATCCCGGAATTTCGAATGCTTTGTGTGCCGGAGCCTTTCGAAGATGACCTCCCGCTGCTGCACATGCGGCGGATTCCGAAGTATCCAATCCACATCCGAGTCCGGAGGCTCCTCATGCGCCAAGAACCGGACACGCCTCCGGCTCGCCGCCGCCGGCGCCACCGTCAACCGAAACCAGCGAGGACGAATCCCCGAGCGGGATCGCGACCGAAGCGCTCCCGTGGCCGCCGCCGTTATCGGCGCCCTCAACGGCGAACCGCCACACCTTCGCCGCCGCGTAGCAAGAAGGCGGCCCAACACGGTCAACCCGGTGGGCCCTATTCGAATACGGCCGCGAGTGCTCCGTCGCGCGGCTGTGAATACGCCCATGTGCAAAACCAGGCGGTAGGGCATCGGACTACCACGGACGTCCACGGTGACCATGTGGGCGGGCATGCTGCTCGAAACGACGTTGCACGGCAGCCTTGCAGCTCACTCCCAATTTTTAACTTCAACTTCGGATGGAGCCACCATTATCCCGGACCGGCGGCCCTACTCGCGAGTGGTTCACGAGTGGCACGACCCGATGCTCCCGGAAACTTCTCTGCCTGCACTAGACCCGCGCATGATGGACGTGTGCTACGCCTCCACTCCGCGGCCAACCGAGCGGCCACCTTCGGTGCACCTCTAGCACCTTCGGTGTCTGCTGCAGCCTCCGAAACAGCCCGGCCGGCGCCTCCCCGCCGGAGGGCACAGTTCTTCATGATCATTCAGCCCTAGGCCGGGAGGGGTTCTCTAGCTCCGGGCCAGCCCAGGAACGTCACCCCGGGCCCGAGCAAGACTACGATCCGAGAGCGCAGCTCCCGCCACCCTCCGGATCTCGAGGCTTCTCCTCCGCAGAACTTACGGGGACCGTGCGCCCACCCCTTTCGGTGGCCGATTTCGTTGCAGCGGCGGCTAGGCCTTTCATGCCCTCGGCATTACGCTCCACCCCACCGCGCCGCCGGCCGAAGCAGATTCATCCGGGCAGCCCTGTCACCGGCCTGCCCCGACGAAGCAAGCGTCTCTCGGCTAAAGTGAGGGTGTCAAACCCAACCACTCGGGCTCGGAACGTCCTAATGCGCAAATGGGGAATTACTTCGAGTCCCGCTCTCCTAATGCCGACGCGTTAACCGCGTATTTCCGGACCTACAACTCGCCTCTCTCCTCCGGACATCGCCAAGCGATCGGGAGCTTATTCAAGTCGGCTGCGGATGCTGCTCCCGCGCCGATCGACGGTGAGGCTCGAGTCCAAACCACGGGTGGTGCCTCTAGCTACATCAATGGACAACGAAGCCTGCCTCATTTGGAACGTCAAGGGTCTCAACTCACGCGCCCGCCGTGATCCGGTTCGCACAATCGTCGATCAAGAACGCGTTTCTCTTCTTTGTCTCCAAGAAACTAAGATGAGTGTAATTGATGATCATCTAGTCCAAGAATTAATGGGGGCTCGTCCGACTACCGCTACCTTCCCGCACACAACTCAGCTGGCGGAGTGCTAATTGCTTGGCGGACGAGCGTATGGTCCGGGTCACACCGCGCTTATAGTAACAACTCGTTACGATCAAACTCACACTTCTCACCGATGGCTCCCCCACCGGTGCACGGCCGTCTACGGTCCACAAACGGCTGCAGAGAAGACGCAATTTCTCGAAGACCTACGTCCGATCCGTCGGCACCGGCTGGGGCGTGGTTGTTGTGTGGTGACTTCAACATGGTTTGTAGTGCGGCAGACAAGAATAATGGTCGTATCAACCGGCGCATGATGGCCCGGTTCCGAAGATTCCTCAATGACCTTGAACTCAAGGAAATCCATCTCCATGGTCGCCTCTATACCTAGAGTAATGAACGTGCGCATCCCACTCTTGAGCGCATCGACCGAGTCTTCGTCTCATTGGAATGGGAAGACCGCTTCCCAAACGGCTTCCTGCGCACGCCGGCATCCGATGCTTCGATCACGCCCGCTGCTCCTCCAAACTAACGTGCAACCAACTTCCATGCGCCGCTTCCGTTTTGAAGCCTTCCGGCCCAAAATGTCGGGTTACATCGAAACGATTACGATGGCTTGGCAACATACGATCGGTGGTGCCGATCATATGCGCGTACTTGACTACAAGCTCCGGGTCACCGCTAGAGCACTCCGGAGCTGGAGTCGAGGTCCATTGGTAGTGTTCGACTACAATCGGCGATTGCAAGGGAGGTTGTACTTCGCTCGGACGCGGCTCAAGACCGCCGGCACCTCTCCGCGAAGAGCAGGAGCTCCGTAAGGAACTCAAGTACAAGACGCTTGGCCTTGCCTCCCTAACTCGCACGATCGCCGGACAGCGTTCGCGCTTGCAATTTCTGGTCGAAGGTGATGCCAACACCGAGGTTCTTTCATTTGCACGCATGCCATCGGAATCGAAAGAACTTCGTGCATGCTCTCTCTAATCAAGGTGTCACGGTCACACAAGAGGATCGAAGCGGGCAATAGTCGACGACTACTTTGACAACATCCTTGGTGGCTCCAGCGCGCGGTCCGCACGGGCTGGATTTCCAATTCCTCGGTCCGCCAAGCAAAGACCTCTCTTCCGTGATGTTTGCTTCTCGGAAGAAGAAATGCGGGCCGCGATCAAGGATTTGCCTCCGGAAAAATCTCCGGGACCGGACGGGTTCTCCGCCCTCTTCCTCCGGACGGCTTGGTCGGTGATCAAAAATGAGTTCATTAATGCCATCAATGCTCTTTGGACACTTGATAGCAGAGACTTCCATCTCGCTGAACAACGCCTACATCGTTCTACCGAGGAAGAAACAAGACCCAAAGGAAATCAAAGATTTCCGCCCTATAAGCCTCACCCACTGTTTCGGAAACTGTTTGCAAAACTCCTTGCTCGCAGATTGGCTCCGCACCTTGCCGAGTTTGTTCAGCCAAACCAGAGCGCTTTCATCAAGGGCGGACCGATTCATGACAATTTTCGTTCACGTCCGTCCGACCGAGCAAGCTACTACACGCACGACATCGCAAGGCCATTCTTTTAAAGGTGGATATTGCCAAAGCTTTTGACATCGTGAAGCGGCAATTCCTCATCGAGTTGATGCAGACATCTTGGGTTCTCCGGACGGTGGACTAACCGGGTTTCTGCCCTTCTCTCCACCGCTAGCACAAAAATCATCTTCAATGGTGAATCGGGACGAAGAATTTGCCACTCCCGAGGGCTCCGCCAGGGAGACCCGTTATCCCCCATGCTCTTTGTGCTAGTTATGGAAGCCCTCAATGCCTTGATTCAACGGGCTGAAGACCTAGGCCTGTTCACGCCTCTTGGACCTTCGGTAATCAAGAAAAGAACATTCCTCTACGCCGACGATATGGTAGTGTTCCTATGCCCACAAGAACGTGACCTACAGCTCATACGTGCAATTCTCGAGTTGTTTGCCAAGGCCTCCGGTCTCTACACGAATGTTGACAAATGCCGGTTTACTCCAATAAGATGTGACGATGACGACCGGCGCCTAATATCCGAAATCTTCCCCTGCTCGGAGCAACGGTTCCGTGCCGGTACCTTGGCATCCCTCTGTCCATCTACAAACCTACCAAGCCGAGAAATTCAACCTATATTTGACTCGATTGCCAACCGGCTCCCCACCGGAAAGCGAAGGCTGCTACACAAGGCTGGACGCGTTGCCTTGGCAAAATCCACTCTCGCCGCTATCCCTATCCATTCCATGATCGTCTGTTGGATTCCCCTCTTGGGCCATTAAGACCATTGAGAAATTGTTGAAAGCTTTTGTTTGGCAAGGAACTTCCGGCATCTCTCCTGGACAATGCACCGTGGCATGGGAAAAGGTCTGTCGCCCTAAGGACATGGGTGGTCTCGGAATCCCTAATCTGAAACTTCAAGGATTCGCCCTCCGTCTCGGATGGGAATGGCTTAAACGGACGGATTGCACTCGAACTTGGATCGACCTGCCGGACTCCACCGAGCCTGTGATTTCTAGTTTCTTTTCAGCTTCCACATCTCACATTGTGGGCAGCGGTGACAACACCCTCTTCCGGACCGATAAATGGCTTGAGGGGAAATCGATCGAGCAAATCGCCCCATGGGTGTTCTAGGGCGTTCCGAAGCGCATCACTTCAAGGCGTACCGTCGGGAAGCTCTCGAAGGGGATTTATGGATCCAGGACATAACGGGTTCAAGGACCGTACAGCTGCTGATTCAATTCCTCCAACTGTCGGACCGGCTACGGGGGTGCAGCTCGACAGACGGTGCGCCGACAAGCCGATATGGCATTGGACCTCCTCCGGACGGTTCTCATCGGCGTCCGCCTACCGAGCCTTGTTCATGGGTCAATACAGCATTCATGGTGCGAAGGAACCGACCAAGGCTAGAGCGCCACCTAGAGCCAAGTTTTTCATGTGGCTTGTGTTGCTTGGGCGTTGCTTGGACCAACGAGCGCCGTCGGCGACATCACCTCCGGAATGATGACTCTTGCAGTCTTTGCTCCCGAGCTTCGGAAACTACGGACCACCTCTTAATATCCTGCCCCTTCTCGAGGGAGATCTGGTTCAAGGTCCTGCGCTGGGCTCACATTCCCCAACTCATGCCGACGCCACTCGATCACCTTCAAGACCGGTGGATTTCCTCTCGTAAACGGCTGCCCAAGGAAGTAAGGAAAGGGTTTGACACTTTGCTCATCCTTGTATGTTGGAAAATCTGGAAGGAGAGGATTAGGAGAATTTTTGAACTTCACTCGCTGCTCCCAACTCAGCTAGTTGAGCGTATCAAGTCCGAGCTCCGGCTGTGGGTGCTAGCAGGTTTCAGGTCGTTAGAATCGTTACGAGGCTAGCTAGTTTTCGATGTAACTCAGCGGTAGCCGGTGTCTTCCACCAGCTCCCGCTTCCTTGTACTCTTTCTTACTTCCTTTCCTCTTAATGCAACACGCACTCAGGTGCGTTCTCGAAAAAAAAAATCTCTCAACAATGCAGCATATTCAGATATAGTGAAAAAGATAGCGAAGCTTAGAATAACTATACTAATGTAGTGATGGACTGATGGTTTTTTTAGAATAACTAAAATGCTTAAACCTATCTCAAATCTGTGGGTTGAATAAGCAAAATCACTACTTAAAATTCTATGTTAGGCAGGTCAAAATATTTTTACCTAACTAAATCTTTAATAATGGTGGTGCAAAAACCATACGAAGATATGAGCCCCAAAAGAACAAATATGCTGTTGCTATGTTAACATCAAAAATCCTCTTTTTATGTTTATTAATGCTACATTCTTGTGCGAACCAATCGATCGGCGGAAACATGAGACGGCATACTTTCCAGACAAGCCCAGAAACAAATATTATTATAGAATATACCTGAGAATCTTTGCAACTGCGTTCCTCTATGTGTACTGCTGATTGCAGCAATTTTATTTAGCACGATCATGTGGGCCGCCGCATGCAGTTGTACTTGTGGATGCCCACCGACCGTGTAATTTATTTATTTTCTACGATAATTTATTGGAAATAACTTTAAAAGCTATTATGCATCGTACTTGTAAAAAATCCAAACAACTATTAATAAGTTAAAGTTACATGAAATCTACACAAGAAATGTACAAAATGTCTGTTCGTATAGGCAATCATGGAGGCATCACATTCAAGTGAGGTGGAGCCCACAATGTTAGGCCCAAACATACAAGACCCTGCACAATGTACCAATTGAGGTGGCCACGTTTGTCTCCTTTTTCCCTGTCTGTTTTTTCCTCTGAGAATAAATAAACAAGAGAGAAAATTCCAGCTCATATAGTTGTATGTGGTCTAGTATGGTTTGGACTCGTCTTCCCACGTACCATTTTCCAGATGATCATAAACTCCATGAGATTCTACGGAGAGTTTTTCTTGGCCCATATGAAACAATTAATAAAATTATTTTTGCGACAGAGTGAGTGTGATGCTTTGTTCTCTCTTATCTGGATCTTCATTGAAAACACACTTAGGTTGGTTAGTGAATGATTATACTAGGCCATAAGTCCAAAAAGTCAAACAAATTGCTGAAGAAATACTATATGCATGTTTCTTCCAATTAACTTTACTTCTGATGAGACGATTGTTTGCTGAAAATATTCTATCCCAATCTGTCTCATGTGCTACCACGTGTCATCATGCATAGAGCAATTTGTGTGCTTGAAGAAATTATGTTAACACCAAAAGCTATGTTTTATTAATTGTGGTAGATGTTTATTCATTGAACAGCTTTTGAGCAAGTTCAGTACGACACATTAATGATTAAGCACTACATGTCCTTGAATTGGAAGGCTTAGATCACCTTCAATTGTGACAAGACATATAATATGGCTGGGGTACTAATGCAACTGTACAGCGCCTGAAGGGTGCATTGAACCTAGAAGATGTCTGTTTTTTTGGGTAACATGGCACATGTAGTTTTCAGTTATGCACTTTATTTAAAAGGAACCTTGCAGGTAAATGCATGATTTTTTTCAATCCTGTAAAATTTGAAGTCCTCGCCAAATGGATTTGTTCCATGCTTATGAATGAAACTCAAATAATCCCAACATTAGTTCACAAAAACTTAATCTCAACATTCGTGCGAGGTAACTTCGCCTCAAAGCGAGAAGAAAAATATCCAATCACGTACGTGCAAAAGGAAATATCCAGGTTAGTTGGTTCTGATTGCACTTTTGGAAAAGCGCAAGATTCCTTGCAGGGGTATTACCGGAAGAAAGTACCCAGAGGCCAGAACTCGGCTCCTGTGGTCCGTGCAAACCAACCGCGTATTAAAAGTGATCGATCTCTTGGTGCTAAGATAAACAATTGGAGGGAACTGATTCTTGTTCTGCATCCTCAATTTTTCACCTAAAAGATTGATGAGAGGCGCAGAATTGTCCCAATTTATAAACTGATGTCAATATTTCATTGCCACTGATTTAGTTTTGAGGTCAAAGATAGCGGAAAAGATAATAAAAAATGAACAACTTGGCAATCTTTTACTTGGGCGAGCATATGCATCAATGGCTCGAGAACATATGAACTCCAAGAGAATAAAGTGGGACATGCTTTCCACTGTTATGATAAACAAGTCTTAGGGTGTGTTCAGTTTCATCATCCTCATAAAATTTAGCATACTATCACATCAAAGAGAATCTTATTATTTATGAATATTTCGATCAATTTAATGACAGAAACCACTATTGATAGATTGGTGCTAATTTTCGAGATGAATCTAATGAGCTTAATTAATCTATATTTTGCTAAAGTGGTGCTACAGTAACTGACGTCTTCTAATTACGACTTAATTAACCTCATTAGATTCAGTCTCGTAAATTAGTCTAGGAGTCTGTAATTTGTTTTATAATTAAACTTTATTTAATCCTCTTAAATAATAAAATTCTTTTTGATGTGACAATTCTAAAATTTAGACCCCAAGAAACGAACACACCCCAACTTGGTCATAATCTGTAGTACAAATGCATCTTAGGTTTAGCTATACTAGTACTACAGTGCCAACAAATCCTGCATTTGAGATCAGATGTGTGAGATTCAAGCATAATATTTAAATTTTTTATAGTAAAGTATAAATAAAAATTTACATAGCTATGATAATATTGCCATTCTTACATTACAATTTTTTTACATATACCATAGACATATAACTATTTTAAATAGCTATAATAAATTACCATGGCTTGGTGCATCTGGACCACGTGAAATGATTGGATTTTTTAATATGAAGACCCTGCAGTTTGAAAATGCAAAGCAAAATTTGTCAGAGTTCTCCCTTTTATTATATAGGACCAATAGCAAGTATTTCCCAGAAATCAGAGAATGACTAAACTCCATTATGTAATCTTTCTTTTATTTTTCCTTTTTCTATACATATAAAGTGTTTTTTTCAATTTTAATTTATAATCTGTAGTGCCTTAGCCCTCCAGTTACATAAAAAATATTGCTATTTTAGGCCCGAGCCAATTTTAAAGACATGGGAATGAAAATTCTAAAAGTCCCATTTGTTTAACCATAGTTTCAAACTTAAAAAGACATACCTTCCATTATTATGTCATATCATCCCAAGTAGTAGGAATATAAAATGTTCCGTTCCAGTCCAAATCAATTAGCAACATCACGTAAAGTTACAATACCAGAATTCCACTCCAGGACATAGTATACTCAGTGCTCTGGGGTACACCACCCATTGTAAACGTAGCATATCATCCACGGTGCACGAATGAAAACAACCCACAGGGCCATTGACAGCCGCCCATGACCAGATTAGTAAAGATTCCTTCATCTTTTTCTCCCATCGTCTGTTCGTGTACAACAGTTTCGCAACCTCCCATGTGAAAGATTACCGAAACACCCCTGAATGAAGTTTACGAAAATGCCCCCGACCTGGCATTAAATAACCATCCCCATCCCACCTGATCCCCTCCCCCTTCCTTCTTCCTCTTCTCTAATTGAGTGGCTCTCCTTGGCCAACCATCTCGAGCTTCCCAATCATCTCACTCTCCTCAATTCCGAGCCCTTGATTAGCACAGGTTTCCTCTCCATTCCCACTAGCCTCGAGCAGATCAGCCTCCCTCGATCGAAGCCCTCAGTTTCTCCTTCCAAGAAGTGCTGTTCGTGGTGGATCTTGGCCAAAGATCCAACCTTTGTTTTGGGATTCTCCGTGGTCTCTTGCGCTGGAGGGAGGTTTTGATCTCGCTGGCCATGGTTTGGCCGGGAAGGAGCATGTTGATGTCAAATCTCTGAGCTTTATGAAGATCGCCACTCACCTGCGCCGTTCCTGCTTCCTCCACTCCTTCTCCGTTGTCTTCCTCTACTGGTTTTATGTGATCTCATAATTTGCCCGGATCCGTCATTGCTCGTTCCCTCTCCCTCCGTCTCTCCTTGTTCCTCTGTTCCTTCTTGCTTTCTTGAACAATCGGTGAATAAAATCATCAGCAGCAGCAGTAGAGAATTTCGGGAGGTAAAGCCTGCCTGGTAGAAGGTTTCTTGCGGGAGTAGAAAGGAAGGAAAAAAAGGTTGCTTCTTGAGATGTCTTCTTCGTCGCTGTCTCCGGGTGGCAGGCTGTCCGGGTCTGACGGCGACTCGCCGGCGGACTCTCACCGGCGGGAGAAGCGCCGGCTGTCGAACCGCGAGTCGGCGCGGCGGTCGCGGCTGCGGAAGCAGCAGCACCTCGACGAGCTCGTGCAGGAGGTGGCGCGGCTGCAGGCCGAGAACGCCCGCGTGGCGGCGCGCGCCGCCGACATCGCCGGGCAGTACCAGCGCGTGGAGCAGGAGAACACGGTGCTGCGCGCCCGCGCCGCCGAGCTCGGCGACCGGCTGCGGTCCGTCAACGAGGTGCTCCGCGTGGTGGAGGAGTTCAGCGGCGTCGCCATGGACATCCAGGAGGAGCTCCCCGCCGACGACCCGCTGCTCCGGCCGTGGCAGCTGCCGTGCCCCGCGGCGGCCATGCCCATCGGCGGCGCCATGCTCCACTACTGATGATGATGCCACATGGTGGCAGTTGGAGCTTGGCTGTCGAGGCTCGCGGGAAGAAGAAGAGAAGGATTGGTTGGTTGGTCACATGATCACATCTACTACCTGGCTGCTTTGAGAATTACAAGGCTTCATCTGCTGCTGCTGTGTTTGAATCTATCTTCTGGTTGCTTCAATAATTGTTTCTGTTGTCTGTCTCTGTCTGTAAGAGATTATGGTTATGTAAGGTCTAATTTTGTTGTGTTCGTATGTGCTATATCTTGTCCTGTAATGTGCTGAATAAGTGTTATATGATGTCCTGTTTCAATTCAGATCTCGTGGTGCCTGAATGATTTCTCTGACTTGTAGTATGGATCAGGTGTGCTAGATGAAGATATTTTATCTCTTCTGAAACCACAAATTTCTGAGTAAATGAGTAGAAAAGGTTGAGCTCATATCAAATCAGAAAAGGCAATGAGAAAGGCATCAAACCAACTTGAGTGCAAAGTATCATCTAAAGTGCTCAAATCAAAGTAAGGGCCATCTTCTGTTGCAAAGTTATTCACTGGATAGTGGATTGTATCTGCTGACAGCTCCCTCCCTCCTACGTCTCTTGATTTCTAGCTCGACAGAAACCGTAAGAAATGTTTAATTTTTCATCGGATAAGCAAACGAGATGTACTGCTGCAACATGTATGATTCTTTTTTTCCCTCCACCCAGCAACACAAGGAATTGTTATTGTTAACACTTGCATAGTGATCAAAGCAAATTAATAAGTAGCGCCAAACAATGGCCACCACATCCATGACGAATGTGAAAATGACGGTGAAAGGCACAAAAAAACCTTAAAAACTTATCTTGGCCGAACCTATGACATCACCAGTTAAAAGGCACCAGCTGGGCGTGCAACAGGACAAAAGTATAGTGCTTGATGCACTCACCATTATCATGCAAAGATTTAGAAATGACTTGTAGGCTACCCACAAAAGGGGTGAACACAGGGACTTCTCAAAATGATGACATAAACTAGATTAAATTAATATCATCAAGAGTCGTCGACATGCTTGAAGAATTCATGATAAAGAAGAAAGTTCAACAAAATCTGAATAAACTAGATTAGATTACTATCATTGAGTCATAAACATGTTTGAAGTATTGATGATAAAGAAGAAAATGCAACAAAAATCTGATGTTCTCAAATGGTTATGCTTATTTTCATGACAAATCTCCACAGCATTTCACTTCGTCATGCTCTCCAGAGAGTTATGGAAAAAATAACAGACCAAAACAAAGCCGAGACAACTTCAGATTTGACACATGAAATCTACTCCTCAACAACGACGCTGATCTGGCCCTTGTCGAGCATGTCGTAGAAGGATCTAGTCTTCCTCTGCTCGTTCCAGTGGTGCATCTTCCACATGCCACCAGCGACCAGCCCAAGGGTGAGTCCAATGAAGATCTCCTTCACCACGCTCGGGCCCTTGAGGGTAGCATGTGCAACCCTGCCACCTGCCATTTGCTTGTTGTTGAGGTTAGATGCCAAATGCCTGAAAAGAAATGAAGATTCCATGAGTTGATTCGTGGGAGCAACAGGCAGACAGCAGATCTTCACTAAGTAGAAAGATACTCTTAATAAATGCCGACATGTGCATACAGCATAACATATTTTGGCCCATTCCCATTGTACGATTAACCAACACCTACAACCGAAGTTGAGGTGATTTATACTTAACAAAAGTGGAGCCAACATTTTCGTCACGAGATTAATGATAAAATTAAAATGGGAATTAGCATTAACCACTAATAGACCCCTTAATGCAAAATGGTATATAGGGTAAAGCTAAGCAGCAAGCCACTAGGCTCTCCCAAAAAAACTTACACAAAAAGTACTCCTGTATTCCAACCATGCCGCCTAAAATTACCCTATTCAAGACTAGGACAGCACAAATATCTGAAACAATGAACACTTCGAACATTGGTATCAATCATTGCTTCCACCAGGAAAAAAAAACACCAAATACCCTTCACCTAACCTGCCACTCATGCACAACACAGCCATCATGGTCAAACAAAGCCACAAATGCCGCAAAGAAAATTAGTTGGAGGAATTTCCTTATCACCAGATATCAAATCTAAGGTAACAATATCAGCGTGCACACATGCTATAGCAAGAACCCATTCACTTGACAAGAATAAAATCAAAACAGGCAAAATAAACGTGATGACTTTGGGAGGACATTTAACTTCAACTTCATGCAAATATTTTGAAGAAAAGCTCAAAAAAAGGCCAACAAGCAAAACTCACTTCAAGTCAAAACTATGATAATAAGCTTCAAAATGGAACAGGCGGCAAGTTTACTTATCAGTTTTAGATATAGACAGGCACCAAAAGATCAACAAGTATGAGAACTTAAATTAATTAATAGAATACGAGCTCCAAGAACAGCCAACGGGATGATCACTTAAATTCAACAAGCTGATCACAACATTCAATGATTGGGAGTAAGAAAGACTTCACATTGGCTTATTTGTGAAATTAAAAACAGATAACTGATAACAAAACAATACCCTATAGTTCTAGAAACATGAGGCACACGTGAAAATTGATTGTTTTGCAGTTTTGCAGTAGGAGCAACTTTAAGCTTTGGGGTAGGAAAGGACTGAAAGTAGACATAATACAGTTATATATAATCAGGCAGTTACCAATGTTAACAATCAACAGATCTATAATGTTACGTCTGATAGTTAAGCAAACAAATACAAACAGGCTAGATGCAAATTAATTTTAGAAAATGGGGTGCTCTATAGCCACTATCCACACCACAGCATATGAAATATCCTCAGGCACATAACTGCTTTCTTGCAAATGCTATGGTTCATAGAAGCTAGAAGAAAATGTTGAGCGACAGATACACTGATACAGTCCTCTATAACATCACAAACGAAGCAAACATATGATGTGATGTACTCAAACAAAAATTGGGGAAAAAAAACATACATGTTCTGTAAAAGAATGAACACTTCACGTAAGCATAGTCCAAGAAACAAATATGCTCCAGAGTAAAAGTTCACAAACATAGTGATGCTAAATGCATGTCATTACCGAGTGACGTAACATGTGACGTGAAATTGTGCTTTGAAAATGATTTTTTTTCTACTTACTCTGAAAATGTTGAGAAACCTTCTAAAACGTTAAAAGAAATTGGAAGCCAAGAGTCAAGGCAGTACAGCCTTCCAAAGTGCCGCAGAGAAAAAGGAATTGCTCTATATGCTGGAAAAATGGAGCTATGTTAGAGGCTATCAAGTAGGTCCCGATCCCTTTCTTTTAGAAGCTGAACCCACACGATTAACATTCCCATAGATGCACGATGCAAAGAGACAAGCAATGCAAAAGTGATGAGTCACCCGCAATAACACTAGATCACAACCAAATTCAAATGCAATAGCCCTCCATGAGACAATGTTACAAAGTGACGGGCCATATATTGCAGGCTCCAGATGTATCTATGAATGCAACCCACAATTCATTCCACCAGAGATGTGAGAACTACAAGCCACAAAGGTAATGTATCCCCTTAAGACAAGGTATCGGAATCATTTCCCTATGTAACACTACTGTGTCAGGACTATGAGGCGCTCATATAACAACGTATGAAAAGAAGATTCATAGCAAATTAAACCATACGGCAGCTCCCTTGCAACAAAGATTTCATTTTGATTTTCCTAATGATGACCACACCCATCCCATCGCAGGTCAACAGGACAGAGTCGCCGATGCGAATAGAACCACAAAAACACTTCGCATTAAAATGGATGGATGCACAACCATGGCTACGGATCCATCGCCGCGACCCAGACCACCGAACCGAACGGCACCGCGGTTCCCGTAACCCACCCACGCGGTAACCCTAATCCCACCGCGGCACCGCCTCAGACGCACCAATAGCCCTCGCCAAAACGGATCCGTCGGCGGCACAGAGACGTCAGATCCACGCGGTTGTTGAAGGTACGGGGAACACAAATATGGAAACCCCATGGTACACGAGCAGTAAATCGGGAGTCCGTGAGAGAAACGGAGAGGAGCGGAGGGAGCTTACCTTGCCGGCGATGGAGGAGGAGGAGGAGGGAGACGCCTGCGCCGCCGCCGTGAGAGTCGTTTCGATCCAGGGAAAGGGAAGAGGGCGTTTTTGCGGATTCGACCTTTAAAGAGACCCCTATTCGCGAACGGGTGGCTGCCACTGGCTGGCTCCTCCTGGCCCCTTGACCCTTTCCTGATGAATGGGGCCTGCTACTTCGATACTACTACTTTCCGCCTTCGATGTCAAACGGCGTATTCTTTATTCCTTCTGAGTTCTCACTTAACGTACTATATAGGCAGGAGTACATGCAAAGGGTAAAGGGCGCAGTTCTCAATTCTCAGTTCAGAAGCATCGAATTGCATTAGATTGGCAGTATATAGTTAATGAAGGAAGAAAATAGGTGGATTGTATCAGTTGTGAGCAGGCACGCATTGTGATAGTCCCCTCCAAGTTAATTGCCATGATACTAAAAGTTATTTAATTGTTCCTTCAGAAAAATGTCCAATGCTTTATTAGCGTACAATCAATTTCCCAAACATTTATTGGTGACACAAAGACTCTACAATGGTTTGTGCAAAAGAACCGAATCGTAACAGGGCATTTGGTCTAGTGGTATGATTCTCGCTTAGGGTGCGAGAGGTCCCGAGTTCAATTATCGGAATGCCCCTTTCTAGTTAATTTTTTTATCTTTTTCAAGGGACAAAAGGACACGTAATTAGGCGAACAATGACATGCAAAAAGTACCCATCACAACAGGGCATTTGGTCTAGTGGTATGATTCTCGCTTAGGGTGCGAGAAGTCCCGAGTTCAATTCTCAGAATGCCCCCATTTATATATTTTTCCTTTTTTTTGAGGGCGATAGTTTTCTTCCGTACACCTGATTACATACTACTAGTACAATACAACAGTGCTGCTAGTTCTTACTAATCCAGTTCAAAAACAGCTGGAGCTCTTTAAACAAAAACTTATTCCGCTCCATTACATTCTTAAACAACACTTATTGTGAATTTTATACAACACAAGGGAAACAAGGGATAGCATCCAATCCAATGCAATACTCTTGATAAACTCCAGCAGCTACTTTTGGTTCTATGAAACTGCACGAACAGTGCAATAATACATTTTTAAACAAAAACTTATTCTGCTCTTTAAACAAAAATTTATTCCGCTCCAATAGGTTCTTAAACAGCACCTAATGTGTATGTTCTACAACAAGAGGAAACAAAGGAATAGCATCTAATCCAGTACATCTGGTCACACTCTTAGACGAACTCCCGCAGACATTCTGCTGTGGTACAAAATAGCCTATGGTTCTACTTCTACCTACTACAAGTTGACACGTAACTTATGCATATACACAGGCTCTTATTGCATCATTTATAAAAGTCAAGCAATGGATGTGCAACATTGGGACTGATCACCCTAACCTCTGTCAACGTGCTTTGCTCCAGAATGATGAACTCATCGTCCCATCAGGCGTTCCCGTGGACAGCTTTGTAGCACTTCAGGCTGCAGAGGGGAAGGTTCAGCTTGGAGTCCCTGTACCGGTATGTGTTTGTACATGACGGCCCAGCGCATTTCTCTCGCGGGGAGGGTAGCTGCATCGTGCACATATAGATGAGCCACCGTGAGTTGATGTTCTTAACGAATTTGTTTGGAGACGACTGTGTAGACGATTTGAGGTTTACCTGTGAGGCTTGGAGTTGAAGATGCTGGGTAGCCCTACTGCTTCAGGGAATGAAATAATGGTACCAGTGGGCCCCATGACCCAGCGGACACAGCTTGCTGCAAGGTTTTGTGCTCTAGCTGCCCTCTCCTATGCAAATATAAAAAATTTCAGGAAGGTGCTACCAGTATAAACGCTAGTGAGGGGAACTGAAGACAATCAAAATAATTCAATGAACCTTCTCTTCTCGCTCTTTTTGCTTCCTCTCTTCTTTCTTCTTCTCAGAGTCCAAGCCCAGTATTTTCCTTATAGCTTCAGCCTGCAGAGGTTAACATGGATGAGAAACCCTTCAAATCAAAGTTTCTGTGAAGTTAGAAATGTTAACTCCACCAACCTCGCTTTCTTTAGTTGCCTTTTCCACCTGCATCTTGCGCCGCTGAGCAGCCTCCGCTTTCTTTGCGAGCATCTCCTCTTCAGAAAGCTTGTCTTTCTTGCCTAATTCCAGAGAAAAATTTCAGATGCATTTAAGGAAGACTGAAGATGAGCTTTTTAAATCAAATTGTTGTGGACAATAAGATAGCAAATGATAGCACATACTTCTTGAAGGAGCTAGTGGTAAGCCATCAGGAAACTCGACAGTACTGATGCTGCTTCCATCCATCCATGATTGAAGGGCACGGCGACGTGTCGTGAGAGGTTCATTTCTAACATTGCCTGTTGCTTCATTGATTGGTTGTTGTGCATCCTCAGCATCAAGTTCACTTTCAGAGACAAGCTCCTCTTCAGAATCAACACTGTCTGGTGATTCTCTTGGTCTTTTCTTGCTATCTCTACTTGATCGAGATGAAAGAAAATCGTTATCTGCCTCATTCATCTTGCTCCTACTTTTAGTTTTCTTTGAGGCATTCTTCTTCGAGCTACTTCCTCGTTTGTTTTCTGGCTCGGTGTCAACTTCCATGTCTTCCAAAGTTGCAAGATTTTCATGGTTACTGATATCATAGTCGTCATCCAACTCACTGTCCAAGATGGGTTTCTTAGCAAGTCTTCTACTCTTCCGGACAGGTTCTGAAGAGAGAGAAAGTTCTCTCTGACCTTTCGCTGGCTGTTCCTGAGCCAATGCTTCTTCAATCGACCTCACCTTTCTGGTTTTCTTGTCTCGAGAACTGGTTGACCTATCTGAATCTTTCGCGCCTTCAGCCTAAAACGGATTCATTCTTTTGAATCAGTTATCAATTGGAGATACTATCTTTAAGCAAAAACAAAATTAACAACATTGAAATGGATCCAAATTTGGCAATCACATGTTCAAGGGTAACTAGAAGAAGAGTGAAACCAATATGTCAGTATCACAGTACTTCTTGAAGGCAGCTAGAATTTTCTTGAGTTATGCTACACATCAGTCAGATCCAGGTGCAAGCACATCATCAAATGAGAAACCGTTAGGCACTTACCACATTACCATGCTTTTGCTGGTGCCGTGAATCTGTCGGCCGTGGCGGCTTCGCAGGCAACGAACTGGAATCCGATTTATCAGGGTCTGGTTTTGATAACACGTTACTGCGAATCTTGACCTTCAACTTCCTCGGCTTGTCATCTGCAGAGGGTGAACCACGGTTCCCCTCAGACGCACGCGTATCACGACTACCCTCAGTCTTTCTGCCAGCGGCACCCTCCGGTGTGGGAGCGTTCAGGTGGAACTCTCGCCTCCGGAGCCCTCCGCCGGCGTTGTCATCCGACGGCCCCCACCTCCTGGTGCCGCTCCGGGAGGACATGGATGGCGAAGAGGAGGTGTTGTCCCGCTGCTCCACGGCAGGGACGCCCTCCGGCCTCGGACGCCTCGCCGCGCTGCTCCGGCGCTTCTTCATGAGGGCGGTGTCAAATCCGGTGCCCTCGCCGCCTTCCATCCGACGGAACCTAGACGGGAGGAGAAAGGGCAAAGAAACCATGGCACCTCAAATTATCAATTTTTATAATTATTGACGAGATTTCAAACCCTAAAGTTGCTCAGTAGGGTGCGTAGGTCAAGAACAAAAACTTGGGGGAAATGAGTTGGAAAGGAACTTACGAGAAGAAAATAGCCGCGGAGCTCGAATTGAATAAGGAGACGCAAGGATTTGATCAGGGACGACGAGAGCTACATCATCTTCGCCACCGCCGCCGTTCGGGGAGAGGAAGAATGATAGCACAAGGGTTTGGGTTGTTGGCTGAGATGCGATGCGAACAGAGCAACTCGGCAAGGAACAACCGAGGTAGACGAAGGGGGCAGAGTGTAATTTTCCTTGTGTTTGCAATTTGTAGTACCTGCGAAGTTTGTGTATTCACAGCAACAGACACAGTAATCTTCTTCTTCTTCTTTTTTTTTTTGAGACGAACAGACACAGTAATCTATAATCCACATTTATCGATTAATAAAGTTTTTTTAAAGATCCGTCCGTTAATGAAGTATGGAGAATGAGATATGTACATATTCTCCGATAAATTATCCAAGATTCTGTGCAAAATCACATAGGTCCTACAAATGTAAGAGCGAAATGCATGATCTACTTTCTCTGGGACACAAAAATTTGCTTAAAACTCTTCAAGAATCACACAAATTTGGGTGTGTTCGTTTTCTGGATCTAAACTTTATAGCTGTCACATCAAAAGAATCTTACTATTTAGAGTACTAAATAAAGTTTAATTATAAAATAAATTACAGGCTCCTAGACTAATTTACGAGATGAATCTAATGAGGTTAATTAAATCATGATTAGAAGACAATTACTGTAGCATCACTTTAGCAAAACATAAATTAATTAAGCTCATTAGATTCATCTCGAAAATTAGCACCAATCTGTCAATAGGGTTTTGTTATTAAATTGATCGAAATATTCATAAATACTAAGATTCTCTTTGATGTGACAATGCTTAAATTTTAGAGGAGAAACGAACACACCCAAACAGCAAGGTAACTCTTGGACTCCAAACATAGGCTAAGCCCCTGTTCGTTTCTCGTCCTCTAAAATTTAAGCACTGTCACATCAAAGAGAATCTTATTATTTATGAATATTTCGATCAATTTAATGACAAAACCCTATTGACAGATTGGTGCTAATTTTCGAGATGAATCTAATGAGCTTAATTAATTTAGATTTTGTTAAAGTGATGCTACAGTAACCGTCTTCTAATCACGACTTAATTAATCTCATTAGATTCATCTCGTAAATTAGTCTAGGAGTCTGTAATTTATTTTATAATTAAACTTTATTTATTACTTCTAAATAATAAGATTCTTTTTGATGTGACAGCTCTAAAGTTTAGACCCTAGCAAACGAACACACCCTAAGCTAGAATACTTTTCGCCTCCTGATATGTTTGTTTACAGTAGTTCCTGGTTTCGTCTTCCGGTAAATGTAACTGTCCAACACTCCCACACACTATGCATGACCATAAACCGGCAGAAACAGAGGAGGTATGGGTACCCTGTTCTTTGACAGTAGAAGAAGCGCGTCTGTCATCAAATTCACATGTCAACGTAACAAATGGCTTCATGAAAACTAAACTAACAGTTCACATGTTCGTTCTAGGAAACGCTAACCATCCGATTGCTCCCGTGATGTCTTATCACCACCTACCTGATTCTCCCATGAAACAAAAACTTCAGATTATTATGCAATAAGGTTCTCCTGAAATAGACCCAGCATGCCTGTTGAGGAAATGGCACAAAACTTCATGCATGCTCCTGAATTATCAGCGGCTGTGCAGGCAGAAATCGAGCTTGTCTTTCTGCATGACAGTGGAATTTCTCAACTCTCAAATCAGGCATGCAGCACATTCGCTTGGAGCAGAAAGGTCACAGCTCCGTCGTGACACCGTACAGGAAATCTGGGTGTAACATTATCGAATTGCCAATCAATAATCACCAATCAAATCTCCGCGACAGGGCAAAGCCAAGCTAAAAATGCAAACAAATCGTCTCATGAAAAAGGTTGCACAACTGAACTTGGACACACTAATCGAACTTCCACTAACTACACATGTTCTTCTCCTTCTTCTTCCTGAGCAGACGGATGGGATGAAAGATACACGAGCTTCTTCGACGCGACGAGACAGGAAGTGTAGGCAGGTATCGTTGTCAACAATGTCCTATTGCAGCTACGGATGGACACACACACTGACACACATGAACGAAACAATTAGGCTAGTAGTAGTAATTTAACGGAGGCCTGCTGCGGAGGCGATGGCGAGGCAGTTGCTCGAGAGCTTGGCGAGCTCGGCGTCCTCCTTCGCCATGAGCGGCTTGAGCTCCTCGCGCTCCTCGAACCCCTGGTCGCACGTGTCCACGTCGGTGCGCACGGTGTCCAGCATGGTGCCCGTGGTGTCCCGGTCGCCGGCGGCCATGGCCTTCTCGGCGTGGTCCAGGCTGTAGGCGATGTCGCCGTACGACTCCACGCAGTCCTGCAGCGGGCCGTGCGCCAAAGGCTGCGTCTTGGGGTCGCCGGAGAGCGCCGCCGCCGCCTTCTTCGCGTCGTTGGCCTTGGCGCGCACGGCGGCCATCGCCAGCCGCAGCACGCCGGCGCCGTCCAGCGGCTTGCCCGGCGGCGGCTTCTGCTGCTGCTTCGCGATCGAGGACAGGCAGAGGTCGGGGTAGTCCGTCTTCTGGCAGAGCGTCTTGACGATGTCGGCGCCGGGGACGAAGGGGGCGGGCTTGGGCGCCGCGGGCGCCGGCATCGGCTTCGGCTTCGGGACCGGTACCGGGGACGGGACGCCGGGGCGGCCGGGCTTGCCCGGCTTGCGCGGGATGCACACGGCGGCGGACGGCGGTGCCGCCGCGGCGGCGAGGAGGAGGAGGACGAGCAGCGGCGGCGGCATGGTGGCGTGCATGGCGAAGGGGGAACAAATGGAAGGTCTCGCGTTGATTGGGGTCAAGTATAAATGGAGGACCGGAGGAGGCGTGACGAATTATGTTTGTTTTGGATTGAAATTTGGGAAGGGAAAAAGGAACGAACGGTTTGGCCGGCTGCATTCTCCCGGGAAAAGTGGCGGCGACGGTGGCCATTGGCAAGCAACCGCCAATTTGGGGAAAACATAGCAAATGGGCGAAGGTGCCGTGCTGTATTGGAGCCTCGGCGTTTTTGGAAAGAGTATTCCAACCCGATTGTCTTACTCATACATAACTTAAATTATTATGAAAATTATGTGTCACTTGATTACTATATATTCATCAGTCAAACAGAGTTGGACATTAGGGTTGGCTCTACAACAATTTCCTTTTGAAAACATGAGATAATTGCAAATAAAAGAAGATGAATAATTCGGCCAATGGTTCAGCGAAAATTGGTGGGAGGCTCATGGTAGGATAAAACGAATGGGTTGGTTTGAAAATTCTTTGATGATCGGCGCTTAATTTGCACATGGGAGGAGGAGCTAAGGCAGATTTAGGAGGACATTTGTTATTCATGCATGGAACTTTTAAGTTATCAATGCAAACTTTATAGGACATCAGCGGAGAAAGCAGGCTCGTGTCCTACTCGATACAAAAGCGAATAGTGTGTCGCATTGATTCATCCGTACTCTCACTGATCGAAAAATACAAGTCTGAGTTAGAATTAAACAGGCAGTAATTAATGATGATATGATGGTTCAAAGTATAAATGGCAACTTCATGTTTGGAGGCTTTCAGTTTTTAAAAATTGATTTTACAGCTTCTCTCGCTCGCACGAAACTATCGCACGGGACAGCCACGCCACCCTCAGATCAATGGCATCCTACCGGACAACTTTACACCATCCCTATGGCTTTTTGACAAATCGTAGTTTCGGTACATAGAAAATTATTATGCTCGAAAAACTATCAGCACAACTGCTATGAATATATGCCGTCGCGTAGATGGATGAGTAAAAAATTACTCTGTGCATTGTCGATCCTCCTCGAAGGTTAGTTCTTCTCGTATGTCTATTGCCTGTCTACCAACTTTATTGGTGTCACTTCTGCAATTCACCACTAACTTAGTCTTGTTTGCTACTAGTTTGATTCGGCGGGAATGCTTTGTACTACAACTCTACTGGTTCTGAAATTGTTCTCCTAAAGTTCTTTTTTTGAATCTCTCGACCTTATATCAAACTGGTTTCTACAAACCGAAGGACATCCAAACATATCATTTTTTTCTATGGTTTATATAAACTAGATTACGAGTTTTTAAGAAATCCATAATCTAGTCCACCTAATGTCAGTTTTTATCTAAAAATAAGCTACTAAACCAGTTTTGCGAAATGGCATATGGCCTAAGTGGTTCAATAGCAACAGTTTGACTCGTGAGAGCGAATGATGTCCCACTGATACCGAGACGTCAGTGGTGACTTCATCGATCTTGAGGATCTGTCATCTCAATCTTTGAAGTTGCTAATAGGGGTCTGGTTTGAGTTCGCATGTTCATAGGGGTGAGTTTATATGTGGTCGTGTGTGTCTAGGTTATATTGCGTAATCACGTAGAAAACATCATTTTCCAATTTCTAAAAACTAAGATCCAAACAACAACGTCCACTTTTTATTTATAAACCAATTTTTAGAAAAAAATATTTTTTTTAAAAAGAAAACTGGAGGGAGCCAAACAAAACATGAACTTGAGTTGTTGTTGTCACAACAACAAAATCAAAACCGAAGAATTATCATTTTATATAGTTTAGATATGAACGTGTGTGCCATGACGTTTGAAAGCGTAAGTTCCATCCTATAATAAACTCTTCATAACTTCGTTCTTCCTCGACGTTACACACCAAGCTACATGAGTACTCCCTCCTCCGTTCTCAAGGTGATATCAACACAACAACAATTCAATTTGATTTTAGATTAAACTTATTATCTTAACTACAAAAAATTACAATAATTTAAAAGAAAACTGCAAGAAGTTATAAAAACGAAGAAGCATAGTGCATCACCCTGCAGCCCATAATCAATTAATCATGATGTCCAGAAGGTTCAAATAACTGGATTAACATTAAACCACTAAAACTGTCTGTTATAGCTTCGGTTTCTCGAGTGAACCGGGCGAACCGGATCACTGGACCGGTTCCTAGGTTAACAAGAACAACCGGCCGGTTTTGTCAGATTATTTAATCCACGAGTAATGGCGCCATGGCGGTCGCACCAAGCGTTCCTCTCAACTCCGGGCCCGGGATTTCATGCATCCTACGCGTATTACACAGTTTCCTCGTCCAAAAAAGAAAAAAAAGAGAGAAGGAATTCGGATTACGCACACGTCATGCCTTTCCATTCCCACCGCACGTAATCCCCGGCGGCATGCATGCTGCCGTTGAGGCATTGCCGATCACGCATACTAGTACACGCGATTCGTTCTCACACATATCCATATATACATGTGTGTGTGTACCGAAGCCTTATTGGAAACAGATCGACGTACGTGACGGCGCGCGCGATCTCGATCGATCTCGATCGGGGCAGCGTTCGCACTGCGAAATTGCATTGTTGGGATCCATAAATCCCGCACCTTTGCGATCGGTCGGTCGATCCATCCATCGCACGCCGAGGGAGCGAGCGAGCGAGCTGTGGCGGCGGTGGTGGTGCTGGTCCCCGGAGCCATGTCGTCGTTCGAGCAGCCGGCGTCCAAGGAGGGCGGCGCCGCCGCCGCGCCGATGTGCGCCGCCGGGTGCGGATTCTTCGGCAGCCCCGCCACCCTCGGCCTCTGCTCCGTCTGCTACAAGAAGCACTCCCTGGCCGACGGCGGCGGCGGCGGCGGCGACCAGAAGCCGGCGGCATCGTCATCCACCACCGCCGCCGCCGCCTCGGCGTCGTCGTCGGCGCCCAAGCCCGCCGCCGCCGCCGCTACCACCGTGGCGACCACCACCCCAGCTCCCGCGGTGGAAGCAGCTGCGGTGGCGCCGGCGATCGTCGGCGTCGCCTCTGCGGTGCCTGGTTCGAAGGCCGGCTATATCGTCGTGGAGCCGCCGGCGCCGCGGCGGCGGCGCAGCGGACCCGGTGCGCGGCGTGCAGGAAGAAGGTGGGCCTGGTGACGGGGTTCGCCTGCCGGTGCGGGTCCACCTTCTGCGGGGTCCACCGCCACGCCGAGGACCACGGCTGCGCGTTCGACTTCAAGGCGGCCGGCCGCGCCGCCATCGCCCGCGACAACCCCGTCGTCAGGGCCGACAAGATGCCCGACAAGATCTGATGCCATGCCATCTCAAAGCTTCGCTTCTCGCTCCTCTTCGCAGGCTCGCAGCAGAATAATTTTCACCTTCGTCGTCGTCGTTAGATTCTCACTCTCTCTCTCTCTCTCTCTCTCTCCACTCTCCCTCTCCCTGTGTGTGCTTCAAAGAAACTACTCCTGCTTTCGGTCGGGTGATTCACTTGTTCTAGTAGCACCTCTGAACAGCAAATGTGTGCGTGCGTGGTAGTGAAATTATGAATCGAAGGACGGAATGAGTGTACAGTGGAGTGTCGTTATGCCGCCGTAATTCTTAGCAGACTTGCAGTTCAGTTCAGGGGCCAAGTGCATCAACCGCTAATATAATAAACCTTGTGAACATTCGAGCACCGAGAATGATTCCATCCGCTGATACGGCCTCCGCATTTCGACTAGCGCGATTACTAGACTTCGAAAGTACTCCACGTTTTGTCTAACTAAAGATGGTTTTCGAGTAAATTTCAGAAAGCTACGTCTATTTGCACAAACTGCTAATAACACAAAAAAGCTTAAGCTTTTAAAAGTTCATTTCACAAAGTTACAACTATTTCAGCACTCAGTAACACCAACCTTCAACACTTTTGTAGCTTGGTCCCACCTGTCATTCACACGAGCCACATAGTCCGGTCCTACTTGTTAATGATACATATGCCACAAAAGTTGTTTTGTAAAATAGACTACAAAAGTTGTAGTTTTGTAATACAAGAGCACAAATAGTTATAGGTATGTAAAATTTACTCATGAATTTTAATCTTTTCGTACTTGACTACCAAACACAAACTCCTCCGTTTTTTTTGTTGATGTTGTTTATTTCAAATTTGAGCTATCTTTTTGTACTTCACTACCAAACACAAACTCCGTCCGTTTTTTTGTTGATGTTGTTTATTTCAAATTTCAGCTAACCATCATCGACAATACTAGAATGGACTACACTTACTATCAAATGACACTACTACTAACGCTGTACAAACAAATGTTCATGCTCAAAGTTTCAATGAGAGAGAGACAATAAAAGACTAACTGTTAAATGATGAATTACTACTAATGCGACAAACAGTTCATGCTCAAAGTTTCAAAAGAAACAAAAAAAGACATGTTTGGATTTCAATAACGAAGCAGCTGAACCTTCAAGATAAGATACTCCTACCTTTGAAATTTGATGCAGAGAGGAAATAGGTGAGGAAGTTGAAATAGCATACGTTCGCGTGCGTGCGTTGTCAGAAGTAAGCCACGTAAGCTTTATTATATTATATTAACAAAAAATGAGAATGCTCTGATTGAGGTGGAAAAACATCCAAACCTGGTGCTGCCCAGGCTCGAACTGGGGACCTTTAGTGTGTAAGACTAACGTGATAACCGACTACACCACAGCACCGTACTGACATTAATGAGGCCAGCTGATTACACAACTAATCATTCCAGTCAATACAACAATTAGGAGCCAGAGACAGACAGAACATTAGCTGACAGAGAGGACAGGGGGTGCAATTTTTTGTTGCTACGATTGACTGTTAATGTTGTCCTACATCAGCTATGGCATGTAAGGCTTTGCATACATGTACTGTACAAGAAAGTGGAGAGGAAAAAAAAGTGTACAAATTGAATCCTGCGTTCTACGTGTGCCTGATACTAACAGGGCCAAATGCTTCTGTCCTACGTGTGTGTGCCGTATTGAACCAAAATGTAATAGCATCTCGTCAGATCATCTGAAGAGTATTGCAGGTCCCTCTTTTCAGTTTTGAGTCCAGGACCAGCACTAGCAGCGAACTAAGTGACTAACGTATTCCCTGGCAGTGTCGGAGCATCATGCTTCATCTACTATCTGCAAGATAAGATGTGCTCAATGTGTCACTTGAAAGTCGTAGGGGGTCTTCAGTTTAAATCATGCAAGATTGAAACCATATTGCTATGTCAATTAGTTCAAGTATATGCTCAAATACTTTCAAACCCTGATATCCTAATAAAGTACAAGTTTGCTATTCTCAAGTTGCTTCAAACCTATTTACAGATTGAGGTGGCCGGTATTGACAGTAAGGGCATAGAACAGGTAAACGAAACATAGTAGGTTTGAAGCACTTAAAACTATTAACACCTGGTAAGTTAATGGCAAGATGGTAAACAAATACTCACATTGCTTGAACCTGGTAAAGGGGATCACACATGAAGAGTTCCCTCTGCTTTTCAGTTGGATTTGATAACCACTGACAGAACATCCATGCTGCCCCAGCAACTGATGACACAGACAGGATTGCCAAAAAGCCGAAATGGGAGACATCGTTTGCAATAATAGCCATAGCAAGCATGACTAATTCTGCAAGGCTTGCGATTGAAACCTCCATTCCACCGATAAGATTTGCTTTTGAAGCAGGAACACCTGTTTGGACGATCTGAGTTCCCACAACATCATAAGACATGTGCCCTAACCGAGACAGTGCCTGTAAATGGAAATAGACATACAAGATTACAATGCAGTGTTTGATTAAATTCTATCAGAAGTGGAATGGAGGTCATGATTTCATCCTTACAATGGAAGCAAGGAAGATGAGTAGAGGTGTTTGTTGTGAAATTGAACCGGCCCAATATACAGCGAGTGCAACTGAAAGGAGTGAAGCTTGAAATATCAATCCAGCAGCTCCGGCCTGTATAGCATAAGCTATTTGCATCAGTTACGGAAGAAAATTATAAAAACAGTGCTGACAAGGAACATGTCAAACCTTTAGAATTCCAACTCTTTTCACCAGGCCTGATGAGATGAATGTTGCAACAAGGCCCATGATAGAACATAGTCCACTGAAAGCACCAACAATGGATGGACTAATACCTGCTCAAGGTTGAAAAATATGTTATAGCCTTCTAACTTCTAAGTGATTCTTTTCTTGGAGGAATGGAGGTAAATTAATTTAAATATTAAACTTACCACGATGCATCAATAATGCAGTCATTATGGCACCTGGAGCAAGTGCAACATTGAAATTTAGGAACACAGTAGCTGCACTTGCAGGAAGAACTGTCTGCTGCTTATACTCATTCCAGCCATGTCTGATAGCATTCAGGCTATTTTCAACTGTAGGTTAAAGAGAATGTTACAACATCTACAGAAGTGAAGTTAAGTAGCTAATCAATAATAACAGCTTCTTACCTATCTTGCGGACATCCAACAGATCAATACAAATAGATTCATCACTTGTGGTTCTTGACGAATCGAGTGCATGACAGGAGACACTGTTAATTAGTTGGCCCAAAATAATCTGAAAATCCATATAGCACCCTGGTGAGCATGCTTCACTTGGCTATCTAAATTTCAATCAATATTAATGAATATAGCGTATACCAGAATAGGAAAACTGCATATCATTAGACCACTGGCAATCTTCAAACAAGTCACCGGATGGTATTTTGACAGAAGAAATCCAAAAACTGAAGCACCAAGTGTCTGCAGTCATTCCAAAATGGTTACTAATTATAACCTATCCACTAATAATAAGGTACTGTGCAATACTAACAAAAACAAAACTATAAAAAACAATCAGCTCTGTTGTGTGCTGAAGTCTCGGTCAAATGGAAAAGAAGCTGACAGATAGCTCAGAGTCTAAAAAAGAATCTAACCTCACAAAGAAGATCAAGTCGATTAAGCACAGCATTGGCTTGGGCTAATGCAACGGGCCTGTTCGCTCCTGCTAACTTCACAGAGAGAGAACAAAAAGAAAAACGGTAAGTGAAGAAACTGCCAAAGTCAACTTGAAGCAAAGCTATTTTGAAAATGAAATGATTTTATGGGCACCAACTTTTTACATTCCTACAATCATCGCAAATTTATTAGTTTGGTCTCAAAACAATCATTATTTTGGTCAAACAAAGGAGCTAGTACAAGGATTAGCAACCCTACCAGCACAACCCAGTCACGTTCCATGGCAACTCCTAATGCCAATCCTGCAAGCCTTTCAATAGCTCCAGCTGCCACTAGTGCAATGAACCAAGGTCTGAGAACCATGGCTGTTGAAGATGCATGGCTCACATTTCTTAGAGCATAGATGACCAGTCCAGCTGATATCAACTGAGTAGAAACCTGCCACACCAGGTTCAATAGAGAATACCATCAATTCAAATTTCTTTCTTTGTGTTGAAAGTGGACTACTAATGGTTTGTCTTGTGTTCATAATATAAGAAACTAAAAAGATAAAAACAGCACCTGTACAGCATTCAATGCTGTGTACATGGGTATTCGAGGGAAATGATCCATAATTTTGCCAACTATTGGTGCCCCAATAAAAACTGAGAACTGGACAACATAAAACTAGATTAGATTACTGAGACAAAAGTCACTCTTAGCTTAAGAAAAATGTGAGGTACCTTAGTGAAGAAACCGACAATAGCCACAGGCAAAAGACTTGGATGAAGAATTGCCAGGGCAGCAGGCCAAGCAAAATTCCACAGTTGTTCCACCAAGTTTCCAAATAAGTAACTAGTGTATAAAGCTGCATAGATATAATATGATGTGTAAAGAATGTATGAGTGCCACAAAAGATGGATCTTACAATGTAAAAATGACTTCTTAGCGGTCAGACACTATCATTGCTACTGGGGACCAAACATAACGCTTTGAAAATTTGTAATCAGCTACTCACAAAATGAATTTACTTAGATCAAAGGATTAGCACATATGTGTTTCTTAACAGTGTACATAGAAATGAAGATAACCGAATGATCTTATCCTAAAAAAATTCCTCACCGTATAGTCCAGCAGGATGAGCTGGAGTGGAAGCCAATGCATGTTGCTCCCCTTCAGATAAGACCTGCATCAGAAACGGAAGATTAGTCAATTACAAGAGGACCAAATAAACTAATTAACAACAGATGTCAGAAGGGGAAGAGAATTCATACTGGCAACTCTTCAAAATCAGAAGGACAGGAAGCCTTATCATGCAGTGAAAAATGAGTAGAATCTAGAACATCTCCTCTGAATGGAATGAGTGGAATGGAACAGGCCGGTGTTAATGATGGGTGATCCTTGAAATCCTCTTCGTTATTTACATTACTAACATCAACCTCAACCTTTGTTATGTAACACTTTGGGATAGAATCGTGTAGCCTGGCAAAACGTAAAGGTTAATGATCTAAAGGTTGAACAAATAGACATCAAAATATAAATCATTTCTCTTGTTCCAAAATATTAATTTAGAAAGAAAAATACCAGGAAGAAAAATTTAAAATTTTGCCATCATTTCATCTAACTACTGAATTGGCACCTCTTTACAGCTTCAACTCCCACAAGCAAAATTGCATTACACAATCACCTGGCAACTAAGTTCATGGATGTCACACAGCTAGTCCCCAGAGACTAAAGGTCCCAGCAACACAACACAAATTATTACCCAGAGGAATATGCTTGAATCTCTTAATTTTCAGGCTACGCATTCAAAAAAAAAGAGAATATCTCCACCCCAAATCTCTCATGCTAGAAAACTACCTCCTCATATTCCTCAAGAGCATCAAGCTTGCAAATACGCGATTTATCAAGCGAAATGACACTCCAAGCGATGTATAGTGAGACGGCAGCGAGCAGACACTACTGACCTGAGAGCGGCGACGCCGGGGAGGCGGACCTCAGGCGCAGCAGCCTCCACGCGGTGGAGAGGTTCCGATGGCCCTGCGGCGTATGCGGCGAGGCGAGGATAGCAGACGCGGCGGCGGCGGCGAGCATCCCCATGGCTCCTCTGCTGCTGCGACGGCGACGGCGGCGGCGCGACTACTCATGCAGCCTCTGCAGAGTCGAGTTGCCGGCGGTTGGGTCTGGTTCAGCGCGCGGTTCTGGAAGCTTCTCGAAGCATGGGACTGCAGCCTTATCTTGATGAGAAAAGAGGCGGAGGGCGAGAGGAAGCCGAAACCAGGAGAAGGGGCGGGGCGCCAAGTTGCCACTCCAACTGTGGCAGCGGGGGAAGGGAAGCGATGGAGAGGAGGCGGAGGAGATAGGAGGCGGCCTATCAACCGTCGGATCTTTGATCGGATGGACGATGATTTTTCCACTAATTGATGATGGCGAGAAAAACCCAAAATTAGACGCGGCAACGGTCGCGTGGGAACAAGGAAGGAGAACCTCAAATCAAGAAATGCTGCTCCTCCCACCCTTGGTCTAAGAAGATGCAGTGGAGTATGGGAATCTCTTCCTCTTCTTGGCCTCTATTTAACATTCCTCTGTTGTTTCGTTGATCTCTGCCACCAAAAAACGCATTGTCGATGTTGCAATGTTCGATCTATTTTCCTCTATCCACTATATGTATTGAGGCTGAGATTTGGTCATGTATTGCTTTCTTTTTTGTCCATACCCTTGTCTTCTTTGGTTCTATTCTGTTTGGTTTTGTAGCCATTCATTTGCACTATATTTAAAATGCAAATCTTTTGACGATATTTAAAATAATGGATACCTTGGCTACCTCATATGATATAGGTCTCCTATGTAACAAAGCTATTTCAGCAGTAATAATTATAAGAGCAGAAATAATATATTTTCAAGGACAAAATCTTACTTGGTAAGATGCCACAAAAATGCTTATAGCCGAGGATCTGGTAGGTCATAATATCACAGTGTGAACAAGCAAATTAATGTCTAGCCAAGCTATTTAGCTCTATGAAAACATCCCAAAAGAAAAAAATTGTTACCTCTAGAATCATGTGGAGTACATAGCATACGATGAAAAATCACAGGGTAATCCTAGAGTTTCTTAATGTTAAGATTAAAATGTGTAGCCAATGATTCTCTTCCTTTCTATGTGATGATTTATTTGTAAAGAATATATGAAGATGATGAAACCATATCACAGAACCTAAGTTGACGAAATTACCAAAGTCCCTTTATTAATCCAGATAGATGAATGTTCAAGTAATGCTAAGGTGTAATATGGACTAATTTGTTCATCCTGTTAATGTCTTAACTGGTTTTTTTTCACGAGCATGTTTTGTTATAATGACGTTAAAAAAGCAATAAAAAATATATCAAACAGATAATTCTAAACTTTTTTTATGCATTCGCAAGGCAAAATCCAAGTGTGGCACTGCGGATCTTTTTTCTTCTTATGGACAATGGGTCCCAGTTGCAAATCAAGTAGACAAGAAAAAAAAGAGAGAATATAGTATGCCACTTACCACTTGTTATCCTGTTTCGACTTTCTACTTTCTTATGTTGCAAAACCTTTCTCTTTTTTTTTTGGTTGTGTGTGTGTGGAAAGAACACGTGCATCCATGAATGTGACCGTGTAGAGTTTTGCATGTCAGGTGCAATTGTCTCGAGCGTGCGGTTTTTGGAACCTATGTGAAGTATATGGCCACCAGACACGGCAGTGGCTACTTGTGAAGCCGTGTGGAATCACCTCCAACACACGTGCCTAGTCACCGTCGTCCAGATCAGTTGCAAGAGATTTAGAATGTCTAGAGTCTGGAGAAAAATAAATGAGTGGAAGAGTTTCAAACCATAAAGGCACGGTTTATATGTGCAAATTTTGAAGAACGGTGATTTTTTTATTAAATACACGAAAAGATTGATTTGGAAGTGTGTTATAGTAAATCAGAAATGTTAATTTGTTGGAGGCAAAGAACCAAACTAGTTCTTAGAACACGGGGAGCCTTCTCTTTGATCAGGCCATCTGGCTTTAGCCTTCTGATCTCTTCTGTTGCAAAATTGCGGCTGCATCTGATCTCACAGGCAAACAAGCATATCTGCACCATAACATAATGAAAAAAAAATTCTGACACCTTACAAGTGAGGGGTTTTCAGGGTTAATTAATCATGTGTCCTTACCATTTTCACGGTTTCAATGGTTTTGAAATATGCTCCCACAACTAGCGAAAGCTGGTAGGTATCTTTACAATTCCTCTCGATTTCGAAATAAGCCCAAATGTACATTCTGAACCCATTCAGAATCACATCCAGGCTTTTGTATTCTCGTATGTACCGAATTGCCCCTAGATACTTGTCATATTCAGTGGCAGGGCAGCTAGCACATGCCTCAGAAGATGCAGATTCAAAGGAACCTACAGATGCAGCTAACACCTCACCGTGCACCGTCCAACGACCCCTCCCCGCGCCGATCGGCGACTCTTCCTCGCCTCCTCGCCGCGCCAGCTTGTCATCCCCCACCCTGGTGGCTCCTCCTCGCCGCGTGCCGGACGACAGCTCATCATTGCCTCCTCGGTCCTCACTGCGCCATCTCCTCACCCCCACCCCGGCGGCTCCTCCTCATCTTGCGCCAACCGGCGGCCCATCCCCACCAACACGGTGGTCGGTGGCCCCTCCTTCCCGGCGCGTGGCGTCTTCGTGGCTCTTCCTCCCCAACGCTCGGCGGCTCGACCTCCTTAACGCGTGGTGGCCCGACGGCTCTACCTCCTCGATGCGTGACCGCCTAGAACGGATGCACGCGTCGGCGGTGGCTGGATCTCACACCAGCCACCATGGGCAACCGGATCCGTCGGCGGACACCAGCCACCAACCTACGGACGATGAAGACATGAAGCTTTTCTTCAGGGACAATTCGATACATACGAGAATACAAAATGTACATCTGGGCATATTTTGAAACCGAGAGGAATTGTAAGGGCATCTACCAGGTTTCGCTAGTTGCGAGGGCATATTTTCAAACCATGACTAGCTGGTTGCCCGTGCTTTGCTACGGATAAACAATCTCAGAGATCAGTAGTACGATGGATTTAGTACAATACATTCTTCTTTCTTTGATTCTAAACTTTTAGTTGCTGCGATATATAGGGTGTGGCATCGTGCTAATGCGGCTGCAACGGTGCTCATAATGTATGTCTTGGACGGGATTATTTGCTTGCAGTAAGAATGTGGTTTCTATGGTCAGACATGGAAACACACGTGTTTTGCTGCTTCCACCCCAAGCTGCTAGCACACATCACGAACGCCTCAAAGAAGGTCAATCACCAACGGACATTTCTGTTCGGATAGGTCACGGTGACCATCAAACCGGGTTCATTAGGAAGTGTTGAAGTAAATGGGGGTGATCGATTTGGTCTAATTCTTGCTTAGGAATCTGAATTTCACAAATTCAGAGCAAGCTTCTTAGCCCAAACTCTGTTGGAACTGCCGGGCACCACTGCTTGCTTGGTCCGCCTCCCACCCAAGATCTGCCTGCGTGGTCAGCCTCGTCTCAGCAGCTTTGGCTGAAGTGTTTGGATGAAAGCGGAGAGCTCGCAACTGGGATTGAGCATGCTTATAGGCAAAGAAATGGAACCAAAGATCGGATTGGAGTTCTGGAATCTGGATTGGGTGATGGAGGAACGGAGGAGTAGGGGAGTGAGGGAGTTGCGCTCTTGCGTTTCTCAGGCCGGTCAAACCTATGTATTGGGCCGTGGCTGGGAGGAAGACCGAGGCCTAGGGAGAGAAGCGGAGCGCAGTCCTTTCTCTGGGGCCCACCTGTCTGGCGCCATCGGGAGCTGGAGGTCGAACGACCATCACCAATGCAAGCCACTGTTGTATACTCCAGCTGCACGTTCACTAGTTTCTGTTTAGTTTGTTATTTCTAGCTGTTTTTCCGTTCAAATAATCAGTTAGAGTGCATGGCCATCGTTCAGCGGCTGTGCGCATCTGTGGGCTCGAAGCACGGTCGTGCTAGAGCGCGTCGCGCGGCATGCCTTGCATGTCGCGCATGGCGGCCGAAACGGCCGGCCAACCCTTGTACAGTTTACTTAAATAGCAATGAGAAAAAACTGAAAAGGCTGCTCAGTTGTTCGCAGCGCAAATCGCTTCCACCGTGTTCGCGTGAGCTCGTGTCTCTCCGGCGTTCACCGTCGATCACCTCGCAGATGAATTCCAACATTTGGTATCGGAGCCGAGTTCAATTCCCGAGCACCATGTCCGCTGGTGGACGTCTCCGGGGCCGCAACACTCCTCCGCGTGATCGCCGCCGTTCCCCGTCTCCGCCGCCACGCCGTTCTCGCCATCGCCATGATGTCATCGAGCGCGTCGTCGAGAAATCCACGTCGGGCATTGTCTACCCCGTCCTCGGCCGCAACGACTACACCGACCGGTCCCCTGGTCATGCGAGTGAACCTCCAGGCCGCGGGATTGTGGGACGTCATCGACTCCGGCGACGGCGACTACCGCGACGACCGGAACGCGCTGGCTGCACTCCTTCGAGCTGTTCCTCGGGAGATGAAGGCCGGGCTGGCCGTCAAGGAGACCGCGCGCGATGCATGGGATGCGATCCGCATCATGCGGATCGGCGCCGACCGGGTCAAGGAGGCGAACGCCGAGAAGCCGAGGCAGGATTTCAACTCCATCACTTTCAAACCCGGTGAGCTCGTGGAGGATTTTGCTTTACGCATTAACACTTTGGCAAATGAGTTGTGGGTTCTTGGGGATCCGGTGTCGGAGAAGGAAGTGATCAAGAAGATGCTTCACGAGGTGCCGGAGAAGCTGGAGAGTGTGGCAATCTCCATGGAGACCCTCCTCGATCCGAACAACCTGTCGTTGGAGGAAGCCACTCGGGCACCTGCGCGCCGTCGAACGCCGCAAGAAGTCTCCGTCGTCCGCGAAGGACAACAGCGGGCGACTTCTTCTCACGGAGGAGGAGTGGACTGCTCGCATGAAGAATCGCGATGGAAGCAGCTCCGGTGCGAGCTCCGGCGGCCGTGCGCGCCGCCCTAGCAGCAAGCCGCCGCGCGGCGTGGTCGAGCTCTAGCGGCAAAGGCGGAAGGGGGCCCGCGTCAAAGGCCGGGCCGAACGACGAGTGCAACTACTGCGGGAAGAAGGGCCACCGGGCCGCCGAGTGCCGCAAGAAGAAGAGGGATGAGGCCCGGGTTTACGTGGCCCAAGAAGATGAGGAAGAACAGGGCCTCGCTGCTGGCCCACGACATCGTCCTCGACTCAAAGGCACCGCCACCGTCTCCGTCTCCTACCCCGACTCCGCCGCCACGCCGCATTGTCATCGAGGAGCAGAAGGTGTTCGCCGATCTAGGCCCACCGGAGGAGCGCGGCAGCCGAAGTGGGTGCTGGACACCGGAGCCACAAACCACATGACGGGCTCCGGGGAGGTCTTCGCCGAGCTCGACCCCGAGATCTGCGGCACCGTCAAATTCGGCGACGGCTCCACCACCAAAATCGAGGGCCGCGGCACAATCATCCTCCTCTCGCAAGAGCGGCGAGCACCGCGCCCTCACGGGGTCTACTACATCCCGCGTCTTCGAGCCAACATCATCGGTGTCGGCCAGCTCGACGAAACCGGATGCCGCGTCAACATCCACCACGGCGTACTCCGCGTCTACGACCGCGAGCAATCGCTTGCTCGCGAAGGTGGAGCGGGCAGCCTCGCGCCTGTACTACCCGGAGCTGAACGTCGGCCACCCCGTGTGCTTCGCGGCAAGGAGCTCCGAGGCGTCCTGGCAGTGGCATGCCAGGTTCGGGCACCTCAACTTCACATCCCTCCGGAAGCCGGCGGCTCGGAACATGGTTCGAGGGCTGCTGCCACTTGATCGGGTGGATCGGGTGTGCGACGGCCGTCTCGCTGGGCAAGTAGCGGCGCTCCCCGTTCCCGGCGCGAGCGCATCACCGAGCAGAGCAAGCCCTCGATCTCGTCCACGGCGACCTCTGCGGCCCCGTGACACCGGCAACTCCAAGCGGTAATCGATATTTCTTACTGCTGGTTGATGACATGAGTCGATACATGTGGTTGCGTCTACTTTCAAGCAAGGATCAAGCGCCCGCGGAGATCATGAACTTCCGGGCGACCGTCGAGGTGCGGACCGGAAGAAAGCTGAAAGTCCTCCGCACGGATCGTGGAGGCGAGTTCACGTCGGTGGAATTTGGGCGCTACTGCGCGGAACGTGGTGTCGAGCGCCATCTCACCGCCCCCTACTCTCCACAGCGAGAATGGGGTGGTGGAACGCCGCAACCGAGTGTGGTCGCCATGGTGCGGTGCATGATCAAGTCCAAGGGGCTGCCGGGCTACTTCGGGGAGGCGGTGTGCACGGCGGTGCATATCCTCAACCGTTCTCCAACCCGGGCCCTCGACGGCAAGACGCCCTTTGAGGCTTGGCACGGGAGAACTCCGGCGGTCCACTACTTCCGCACCTTCGGCTGCGTCGCCCATGTCAAGAACACCAAGCCAAATCCGAAGAAGCTCGACGATCGCAGCTCGCCGGCGATCTTCATCGGCTACGAGGAAGGCTCCAAGGCGTACCGCTGCTACAGCCCCGCCACCAAGCGCGTGATCGTCACCCGCGACGTCGTGTTCGACGAAGCGGCACGATGGCGCCGGGACAGCTCGGACGACCTGCCGGCGGGCGACGACGAGCCGTTCACCATCGAGTACACCACGGAAGTGATCACCACGGCTGCCCTCGCTCCATCACCTTCACCAGCTCCGTCTCACCACTCAGCCGCGACTCCGCCCGAGACGCCGCCACCTGATGAGCCCGTCGAGTTCGTCTCTCCACCACAGCAGCTTGACGAAGACGACCTTGACGCGGACCATGATGATGCTCCCCTGCGGTTCCGCTCCCTCGACGCCGTGATCGGGCCGGCGTCTCCACCGGGCCTCGCCCACGGGCTGCTCGACGGCGAGCTCAACTTCACTTCGGCGGAGGAACCGGCTTCTTTCGTCGAGGCCGAAAGGCAGGAGTCATGGAGGAAGGCAATGCAGGAAGAGATGAAGGCAATTGAAGACAATAGCACCTAGGAGCTGAGTGCACTGCCGCTCGGGCACCAAGCAATAGGGCTCAAGTGGGTGTACAAAGTGAAGAGAAATGAGAAGGGGGAGATCGTGAGGCACAAGGCCCGACTCGTCGCAAAGGGCTATGCTCAACGTGCCGGCGTCGACTTTGAAGAAGTGTTTGCACCGGTGGCCCGTCTCGAGTCCGTGCGGATGATGGTGGCACTGGCAGCTCATATGCACCGGGAAGTGCACCACATGGATGTGAAGAGCGCGTTTCTCAACGGCGTGCTCCAAGAGGAGGTCTATGTACAACAGCCACCTGGTTTCGTCATCAGCGGCAGTGAGAACAAGGTGCTGCGCCTACGCAAAGCGTTGTATGGACTCCGTCAAGCACCCAGGGCCTGGAATGTCAAGCTCGATGCCACACTCGGCTAGACTTGGTTTCCAGAGGAGCAGCTCGGAGCATGGTGTGTACACGCGGAGCAGAGACGGCGGACGGTTGGTGGTCGGGGTCTACGTCGACGACCTGATCATCACCGGTACAAGCTCCAAGCTGATCAAGGAGTTCAAAGTGGAGATGCAGAACATGTTCCAGATGAGTGATCTCGGTCTACTGTCGTACTATCTCGGCATCGAGGTTAGTCAGAGTTCAAATGGCATTTTCTTGTGTCAATCTGCCTATGCTGCTAAGCTGCTGGAAAGATGCGGCATGAACACCTGCAACCCGTGCGCGGCACCCATGGAGAGCCGCCTCAAGTTGAGCAAAGAGAGCACTGCTGATGCCGTAAACCCCACTGAGTACAAGAGTGTCATAGGAGGGCTAAGGTATCTGCTGCACACCCGGCCTGATCTGGCATTCTCGGTGGGTTATCTGAGTCGATTCATGGAGGAGCCTCATGAAGATCATCTGATGGCAGTGAAGCGTGTACTGAGATATGTTGCAGGCACCCGTGAGCTGGGTTTGCACTACACCAAGAAAGATGAAGGGCTGCCCAAGCTGACTGGATACAGTGACGCAGACTTGGCCGGGGACATTGACAGTCGTAAGAGTACAAGCGGTGTGGTGTTCTTCCTCGGAGGGAATCCAATCACTTGGCAGGCAACCAAGCAAAGAGTTGTGGCGCTATCATCATGCGAGGCAGAGTACATAGCCGCAGCCATTGGAGCGTGCCAAGGAGTCTGGCTAGCTCGGCTTCTGACCGACATGCTCGGGGAGGAGTCTGGAGCGCCGGAGTTGTTGGTGGACAATCAGTCCGCCATCGCATTGAGTAAGAATCCCGTCTTCCACGACCGGAGCAAACACATTCATGTGCGCTACCATTACATCCGGGAGTGTGTTGATGAAGGGAGGATTGTCCTAGGCTACACAGCGACAGAGTTTCAGCTCGCGGACATTCTGACCAAGGCGCTGGGACGCGTTCGCTTTCAGGAGCTGCGCAACAAGATCGGCGACAAAGCTTCAGGTGACCGTGCACAGGATTAGGGGGAGCAATGTTGTATACTCCAGCTGCACGTTCACTAGTTTCTGTTTAGTTTGTTATTTCTAGCTGTTTTTCCCTTCAAATAATCAGTTAGAGTGCATGGCCATCGTTCAGCGGCTGTGCGCATCTGTGGGCTCGAAGCACGGTCGTGCTAGAGCGCGTCGCGCGGCATGCCTTGCATGTCGCGTATGGCGGCCGAAACGGCCGGCCAACCCTTGTACAGTTTACTTAAATAGCAATGAGAAAAAACTGAAAAGGCTGCTCAGTTGTTCGCAGCGCAAATCGCTTCCACCGTGTTCGCGTGAGTTCGTGTCTCTCCGGCGTTCACCGTCGATCACCTCGCAGTGAATTCCAACAGCCACCAACTCCAATTTTTATGATTAGTAAAGAAAATTGAAAGGGCACAAAACTAATTAACCCTTTTGAAATACCCATTTGCAAGTTATTTTATTCTAGTTACCTACTCGCAAATGTTTAAGTAGTTGTAAAAACTCTATGATCGAGCTCTCCAATGATGTTTGGCTAGGATAACCAGAGATTAGTCCCACGTGGTTGCTAATGATGACGTGTAGGGGTCAAAGGCATCGCTTTGTTTCTCTTGATAGCGTGGTACTCCAAGGTATTGGTAACCATAATTGTATTTTTTGTTTGGCAATAGTAACAAAAAACGAATTTTTCTCCTTTCTATGGTTTATGATGATTTCTATTTCTAGCCGGGAATAAAATTTGCATACTTATGTCATTTTCACCTCATATTTACCCGACATGGGTAGCCGTCAACTGGTGGATGTTACTTAGAATTAAACTAGAATAATAACGCCGCGCGAATCTTTATTCTTCTAAAACGCGTGGGTTTCCTTGCAAGATAGCCAGGCCACGTCATCAGTTTATTTTCCACCGTTAGATCTCCCATCGGACGAATACAGACCGTTAGATATGCAACTGTGGTCTTACATCTAGGTCCTTCACGAAGTAACAATTGTATTCAGATCCTTCCACCATTTCTCTAGAAGTTTACACCTAGAACCTTCAGCAATCATAATATTTTTCGAGGTCCTTCCACCATTCCTTCGGATTTTACATCTAGAACCTTCTAAAACCATAATATTTTTCAAAGATGGTCACCCACGCTAAAATGAGAGACTTGTAAAAGAATTAGTTGATTTGGATAGGTTTTTTGAATAGGACCTATTGCGGTACAAAATGGAATGTAAATTTAGCACTAAAAATAAATCATCTTAAATTGACCATATTACGAAACTTCTATTTTAACACTTGTGTTTGCATGAGAAGATAAGTGACTATGTTCATTCACCCGGAGGAGAAAAGGATTCAATGAAAAAAAGATTTGAAATAGGTCCCACCATGGGGTTCAAAATTATTACAAAAAAAACTAAACTCAAGATTTGGATTCACACAGGAAAAAACTCAAGATAAGTACCGATGATTAGATGTTCAAAATCTGATATCTTAACCATTCACAGTGGTGTTGTCATTTGTTTCTCTTTTTTTATTACAATGCTGGTGGGTAGTAGCTTAGCTCTTACAAATAACTAAAGAATTTCCATAGTTGTATCTCTTTTTATTTGCGGAAAAATCTAGAGTGTTTTAAACGTGATCATTTTTATTTATGGATTGGAGATGTTGATATATGGAGGAAAGATTAGGATAGATTTGTAGTGAAAAAATAAATTATTTATTCTATTGTTAGAAATGATCACATTTATCCCTATCGCTAGCAATGTTAGGTAGCTAGGAATGCGGATAAAATATTTTTTATTTTTGATAATTAAGAATAAAATATTTTTTTCTATTACAAAATCTATTCTCATTTTTCTATATGCACAACGATTGGTAGCAATGTTGCTCGGTTATTATTATTATTTAAATTTTATAAATAAACATGGCATAAATAAATCTGAAAGGGTCAAACAAAGAATCTTGATTAATGAAGGTTCTCGTTGCAAGATTTCGGAGAAGGTGGAAGGACCAGGAATGCAATTATAGTTCTTGAGGGATCTAGATACAACACCGACATAGAAATGGTGGGAGGACCAGAAAACAAAAGATATTTCATGGAGGTTCTAGATGTAAAAGTACCAGGTGCATATCTAACGACTATAATCTCACCGAGAAGCGATCCAACGACCGAGAACGTTTTGATGACGTGGCTTGGCTGTCTTGCAAGAAAACCCACGCGTTTTAGATATATAGAGAAAGGTTCGGTTGCAAGATTCGGAGAAGGTGGAAGGACCAGGAATGCAATTATAGTTCTTGAGGGATCTAGATGCAACATCGACATAGAAATGGTGGGAGGACCATTCAGATCCTTCCACCATTTCTCTAGAAGTTTACACCTAGAACCTTCAGCAATCATAATATTTTTCGAGGTCCTTCCACCATTCCTTCTGAATTTTACATCTAGAACCTTCTAAAACCATAATATTTTTCTTAGTCCTTCCACCAATGACAATCTTGCATCCCGACCCCTCACAAAGTATACTTTTGAAAAGAAATCACTATTTATATTCTTGCACTTAGATTATTTTTTAAAATCACACTTACTTACTTTTTATACTTAATTATTATTTGTGTAACATATAAATATATAATACAAAAATAGAAAATGTCTCCATGTTTCTTCACTAAGGTTTCTTTTTGGCTATGCTAAGATTTTGGTTATTTGTAAGGAGCTTATAATCCTTCCTCGCAAAAAAGGAGCTTTCAATCCTTCCTAAAAAAAGGAGCTTTTAATCCTTAGTTTCTTATATATTTTTTCTTTATATTCATTTCAATAAAATTGTTTCTATATATTCTTTATATTCATTATAAAATTGTTTCTATATAAGTTGATGTAACATTAAGATAAAATAATTGTTATCCACTTGTGAAATTAAGTTCTCCGAACAAATAGGAAATTTAATTTTGATTAAAAATCTAACTTGATAATGGTATTTTGTAATAAAATAAATGGACGCAGCTTGTAATCTCTATGTTCATGTATGCAAATAAAGAGCTTAGACAAATCGCAAATAAACATGTGTGAGCCGATGGTTGGAATCAATATAAATTTGAGAATTCAAAAAAGGAATAAGTTATAAGATACTAAAATAATTATCATGAGAAAGATTTGAATAATATATTGTAATAAATATAAATTATATATTTCCTCACATTTGAGTTCATTTTACTAACACTTTAGCTGTTGTGATGAGGGGATACATATTTTTACATATATTTTATCATTCCACTATTTACAATCTACACTATTTTGATTTTGAAAATATAGAATAACTATCTTAAATATAATATAGTTGGTGGACTATTTCCTCTCTCTGTAAAATACACGATTCACAATTGTAATCTTCAATATGCATATTTCTTCTTTTAAGAATTAAGAATACCTCTGGTGTTTACTCTTTCCTTCAAAACCAACCAAAAGAATACTTTTGTGCTTCATTTGACAGTTAGATGCCCACAACCATTGTATGGCAGGTGAGACTTGTCTATGACCGATCATGACTTTAGCTGCACTCATTGGTGTTTTTGAATTGTTAATGGGTAGAAACCAACTGTTAATGGTTGTTTTGTTCATGAAAATTTAACAGTTCTGCATTTTCAAAATGAAATTTAACGATGCTTCTTCTCTTTCAGGGGAGGTACACACAATCATGCGCGTCGATCTGTTCTTGTGGTGGAAGGATCTGAATACAATTGTTACTTCGTGAAGGACCTAGATGTAAGACCACGGTTGCATATCTAACGGTCCGTATTCGTCTGATGGGAGATCTAACGGTGGAAAATAAACTAATGACGTGGCCTGGCTATCTTGCAAGGAAACCCACGCGTTTTAGAAGAATAAAGATTAGAAGACATACAGAGTCCTTATGATCTTCTGAAATAGCACCATCTAGTCTAGAAACCATTACTCACCTTCTGGTGAGCTGTGTGTCGACCAGACAAGTTTGGAGGAGAGTTCTTACGAAGCTGCGCCTCAACGGGATTCCGGATGCCGTGGACATCGCCACCTTGTGGACAGCCATCCGATCCAAATCAACAAACGGCCGCGGCATGGAAGGAAAGAAACGAGCGGGTCTTCAACAAATACGTATCAACAATCGATGAAGTGATGCGTTCGATCGGTTCTGAACTCCCTGAGCAGCCTTTGGCCGGAGCAATTAAGCTCAAGTTGTGTAACTTTAGCTCCTTTGTCCCGTGTGTGTTGCATGTCCCCTATTCCTTCTTATAAAAATTCGCAATAGAAAAAGGATCTTCTCAAGTAGCATGAGCAACAGCCATATCGATATTAGGCATTTAATCCAATCAGTCCAGTTTGGAACCTTGGGCCAGGCCATTTTCAAGCGTCTTTCTGGGCCGTCTGCACAGCAGCCCAAACGTAAGGCCCAACCTCGGCCCAACATTAGCCCAACCTCTGCCCAACCTGAAGGAGTCGGCTTATATAAATAATGGCCGCCCTACCGCCCCGTCTCCCTCACACAAGTCAGCGAACCGGTACTTTCCCCTTCCTCCCTCCCTCTGCTTCTCTTGGCTGTGCTGTCGATCCGATCGATCCAATACGATCCATTGTCTTGCCCTTGTCCGATCCGATCCGCCCGTGCTGTCGAGATGGCGCTCCTCAACGAGGTCGATGGTAATAATCCTATCTTTTGCAGATTAATCCATGTGCTGGCTTCGTTTCATTTCCTTACTCATTTGCTACTGGTTCTGTTCATCCACAAGGATTTCCTGCGGGCTCCGTCGAATCCTCCCCTTCTATACCACCGGAATCTGATGCGCAGCTGCTCCCGAGTCGTGTGAGAAATGAGTACCTAAAGATGGAACCTGAGCGCATCCCTATTCGTGGTCGTATGTATTCCATTCCATCTGCTTCTTTAATCAGTCTACTAGTTATGCCTCGTGTGCTGCACCGTTCCAGCAACTAATTATATATGTTTAATTTGTCGAAACTCCAAACCAATACAAAGGATTCGGTACAATGAAGTACTTCTACGTCGACGACCTTTGCATTCTGACCGATGACGAGATGGACACAACCGGTGGTGGCTGCTGGAAGAAGCGCAGTAATGATCGAGGGCAGGGCTGGGGCATCGCCGGCGTAAATGGGTGGGACGGCTGGCAGAGAAACTTTGTCTACAAGCCCAGTCAACATAGCGACAGCAACAAGAACTGGTTCATGGAAGTGTCCGCCGTGATAGAGGGCGATGGTTATGTCAAGGTAATCAATCAAGGCCGATGATGCACTGAAACTCTGAAAGATCTAGTAGTAATCAGGATTGCACTTGACTAATAATGCATTGTTTTCTTTTGCATTCTCTCTTATTGTAGCCATTGTATAAGTGCTGTGTGTATGAGAACTACAAATTCATCCCACGCCCCAAATGCGTATCGCAAGTATCACATGCGGCCGTAGGTACTGATCGAAACTGTCTCTCCTTTTTTTTTTCTTTCATGTATTTTCTTTGACTCTCTGCATCTTGTTCACCATGTTCTACTCTATTTCATTTATGAATGTGTGATATAATTTTGATCCCTGGAACAAACAATCCAGACACAATAGAAGCTGACCCCGTGGAAGTAGAATCTTTCGCGAAGCGACTGGAAGCCATCGCCACCAACTCAAATCTCCTTCCATACGTAGGTGAGTATTCTGGATGGTACAATTATTATTACTTCACTAGTTGTACTGACCAATTATGGAACACAGAAGAATGCCTAGTAGTTTGATGTATTTAAATGAACTTGTTACGCTTATCTTCGATACGTCGCAACCCATGACATGCATGATTGCTTCACAAAGATCATTAACGGATATGTTTTGTCATTTGTTTTGTTATTACTAGAGGGTCAGGACCACAATGCATATGCCTGGTTTCCTTCAATTGGGGTGGACAAAAGTCTTCGAGCCAAAGTATGGAAGAGCGGCAAAGTCTCAAGGATAAAAGCACGCCGTCCTGATGGGGGTGAGATCACCTGGTCAATATGCAACCATTGTGGTATGGTCTACAAGGGCACTACTTTACCAGTAGTCCTCAAAAATCACCAATGTGATTGCAGTTGCAAACTTGCTCCAACCATCTAGGAGATCTTGTGCTACCGCGGGTTATGGTGCTACCGTGCTCCCAACGCCGGTAGTAGCAGGCAGCACAAGGTCCGGTAGCACAAGATCTGTTCTCCAACACCCTGTGCCTGTAGCTGCCAGGGGTTATGTATCCCTCATTCTTTTGCTCCCTAGGAGTAGATGTAATTGGTGTTGTCATTTGGGACAATTTGCAGTGTAATTTGGTATCTTACTTCCATCGTACACGATAACTTCGTGCTTATGGTAGTAACGTTGTGTTTTGTCAGATCGAGAAATCAAATAGAAATAAATGCCTGTCAACCGTGCTTCTGGAAGCAAAGGCCTTTGCTGATATGATGATAAAGTGTCACTCACACTGTCAGAAAATGGACATCAACCTGAAGGCCCTGAACATTAGCCAGTTTCCTCTCACCGTGACCAGGAAATTAGTAGAGTAAAAATTACCTCGCCAGTCGAGTAAAACCAGCGATATAGTTCGTTAACGAAGCCAAACTGCCAAACAGAGCAGCAATCCGTTATCTGAAAAAAAAACAGAGCAGCAAGCCTACGCAAAAAAAAAAAAAAAAAAAAACGAAGGGCTCCAAGGTGGCGGCGCGGCTCCGATCCGTGCTCGCCGCCGCGGATCACCCGACGTTGGCCTTCTCCGCGCTGCTAGTGCTCGAGGCCACGCCGTCGCAAACGGTGCTCACGTTACTTCGGTTCGCCGAGGCCTGCGTCGCCGGCCTTGAGATAGGCAGCAGGATCTGACTGAAGGTGAAGGTATATACATAGCTGATCCAGAGATATGTAGTACAGGAAAGTGAGATAGAGTTGTACGTGGCTTTTCTACTGTCAGGGAAAATCAAGTGAAAAAACTGGGTTCACATAAATGGCTCTCTTGTACAGAAGAAATACTCCCTTGAACTGGAAAAAATAAGCAGGGATTTTGCATTCTTCAGCTTCTGAACAAAGAGCAAATTTCATATTTCTTCGTCTGAGGAACTAACAGCTGACAGCTGTAAATGCTGTTGCAGAACAAAATATCTAAGAAACACTGCCCTCTATAGCTTAATAATTGACTTTAGTACTTATTTAACATAATTAACCGCCCGATCCGTAAAATTGCAAAAATAGTTGCTCTGCCGCCCATTCACCAGGCAACGTGTACCTATCGCCCAATCGGTGGGTGACAGGTGGCTCCAATGGGACCCGTCATCCAACCAGGTGGCGACATGATCGATTTCCTCTTCTTTTTTCTTTTTTTTTCTAGCTTAACTATTAAGCCTCCCTAACACTCAATTAAAAATACTTTTACAACTCAAAAATTAATATCGATTTTTTTGATGATAGAGTATCACCCGTTTTAGCTTTGAAAAGTCTCAAATATGATGATAATTTTAAAATAAAAATTTCTAAATTAGGGTAGTTGTTAAGAAATAACAAATTTTTAAGTCATCCAAACCTTCTTCAAAAATTATGAAAAAATGATCTAAATTCATTGCATATATAGTAGTATCAACACGTATTGTTGTTAGGATTAGGTTGTATTTCATAATTGCGAGTTTTTTAAATAGTGTTCAAAATTGAATTTAAATTTAAAGTTTAATTGACCATATTTTGAACTTTAACTCCTCATAAGGTCTTATTTGGTAATAATTAATATGATAACGCTTAAAGAGAGTAACTTTTCAAAATGCAGTCAATTAAACTTTGAATTTAAATTCAAATTTGAACACTTTAAACAACTCACAATTATGAAACACAACCTAATCCTAACAGAAATATGTGTCGATACTACTATAGAGGCAATGAATTTAGATCATTTTTTCATTATTTTTGAAAAAGGTTTGGATGACTTTAAAAATTCATTATTTCTTAACAACTACCCTAATTTAGGATTTTTTTTAAAAAAAATTTCATCATAATTTTACTTTTCAAAGCCAAAACGGGTGCTCTAGTGTATACGCTATCACTAGAAAAAATCAATATTAGTTTCTGAGGTGTAAAATTATTTTCAATTGAGCGTTAGATAGGCTTAACAGTTAAGACAGAAAAAAGACAAAATGTAGAAATCGATCCTATCGCCCAACCAGTGGCGATAGGTTGCTGTCGCCCTTTGGTTGGGTTACGGGTCCCGCTGGAGCAACTTATCGTCTACCGGTTGAACGATAGGTACCGTCGCCCTTGAATGAGCGATAGATCAACTATTTTTGCAATTTTACAGATCGAGTGGTTATTTATATTAAATAATTAATAAAATCAATTATTAATGAAAAAATTCGCTCAGCCTCTGTAAATTAAACACTGCCAACCTCGGCCCAAGCTCAGCCCAGCCTATGACCCAACCTCGGGAGAAGAGAGAGATAGGGAGGGAAATGGGGAGAGAAGGTGAGGTACTCTGGGAACTGGGAGCTCGTGGTTAGTTCTTTCCTTTTCTCTAATCTTTTTCAATTGCCTAATTTCGTTCCTAGCTAGCGGTTAATTAAATCAAGGCAAACGGCAGTTTCGTGTTGGAATAGCAGTGGCAAAATCACAAAATTCTAAATTTCAAGACAAAATCACAATTGAGATCTAGATATTTAAGGATGTAGACGCAATTGCCCCTTGCCTTTTCCCCTAAGTATCCAATATATTAGACTGCGCGATTAGCGCGCGCTGGTCCACAATGTTCATATATTTTTATACATATACCGTGTTCCTGATTTCTTTAGCTTCAATTTGCTCTACTAGTTTTTAGTCAGTGACTGGTGTCCAGTTTGACTAGTTCATCTTTGTTTCACAAATATTTTACACTCTAGCTCCACGACTATCGACTAAATAATTTCCAGTTTTGATTTCCATATTCGCTGGTAGATACAAAGCCAGCCATTACCACCCCGCGGCTCTAAAGAGGAGTAAAGTGCTACTTGTCCCACTGAACATTACCATTGAAATCCAACTGAACGTGTAGTTTCGCTCATGTGCTAAATCTTGCTGCGAGCTGAATGTTTTTTTATCCTCTTCAATGCATACAAGCAAGAGATTCGTTACAAGGCGGTGCCTCTAGTTGCAATTGCTCGTTTCTTAACCATGGCTAGGAGTTGGACATGTAAAATTGAAAACTTCCATAGAATGAACAACGCTTGGGCTTGTATCAGTCTCTATGCCCGAGGATATAGGACGTAAATTTGAGAATTATTGAACATATAACGTACTAGATCGACAAGTTTGTTTTTTTTAAGTTTTTTGCTTTTTCTCTCTCAAAAAAAGGATACAAACAGATCTACAGCTCTTGTTTTTTTCTTTTTTTCTTTTCGATAATACAAACACAACAAGTACACACGAGTACGAGACAAACAACACCGAAACTAGAGACCACACCACGGCCTTGCTTGGATGGCCCAACCGAATCTTCGGCCGACATACATGGGTGGGCCGGAAATTACAAGCAAACAAGGCCTACGAACTTGGTACAAAGTGCAGCAACACATGGCATGAAGGATGGCGAATCCATGAAGATGACTAACAAAATAAAGAAAAAAACGCATTCCTGCATGACACCAACCACGAACAGGTGCTTGAGCTACTTGAGGACGGAGAGCCCCCTAGAGCGGCCACCAGCGCGAGGAAGAAGAGGGAGACCCACAGCACCACCTCGTCGACGGTGACGCGCCAGTCGTCCATGTCGTGCGGCACGGCCCAGTAGCCGAGGGACGCCTCCGCGAACCCGAAGACGGCGACGACGCCGAGGAGGCAGTAGTAGACCAGCGCCGGAGCGTGGCCGGGCAGGCTGAGGAAGATTCCCGAAGGAGCCTTAAAGAAGATGAGCCCCAGCGCCGCCGCGAGGAGGACGACGCCGACGGTGATCAGCGCCGTCCGGAGCGCCGCCACGGTGTGGCGGGCGCCGGCGACCTTCTCTAGCAGAGCGACCAGCAGCAGCGGCATTTCCGTCGGCGAGCGAGCGGGATCGATCGAGGGAGGAGGTTTTTGCTGGAGCTGCCTGAACGCGACTACGCGACGCAATATATAGCCTAAGGCCAGTCGTCGGCCCAACCTCGGCCCAACTTTGTCCCAGCCTCGTCTCGACCTCAGCCCAGTTTTGGCCCAACCTCGTCCCGACCTCACCCCAGTTTCGGCCCAACCTCGTCCCGACCTCGGCTCAACCTCGTCCCGACCTCGGCCCAACCTAAGGCCCAACCTCTTCCCAACCTCGGCCCAGCCTAGGCCCAACCTCCCCATTTGCCGATCCCATTATTGCGTTGACCTCCTCCTTCCTCATGACTCGTGACTCATAACCTCTCCGCCTCTCCCCTTCGGCCCTTCCTCTTCTTCCTCCCGAGCTCTCTCCGGCGGCCGCTAATCGAAGCTCCGGGCGACTCCAACTCAGATCAAATCAATCGAGTGCTCACAGGAGAAGAGGTGCACCGCACATGGGCAGCCTCAACACAGCGGCCTCCTCCAGTGGCGACTGGCGTCACCAGTTGAACCCAAATGCGCGCCCCAGGATGCGCAGTACTATGTAACAACTTTTGATGTCGATTTTTACCTGCGCTGCGATTCTGGGCTCCTTGTTTTCGACTTCTCCATATGGGTGCTAATACTTGTGCATCTAAATATCTAATGTTGCAAGGTTGCAAACTCTCAGGAGGTATCTGCCGGTGCAAGAGGTTAGGCGTCAAAATATTGCCACCCAAATTGAAGAGCAGTGCCATAAGGCATCCGCGAACCAGGTACAAACTATCCTAACTTTATCTTGGATCAGACTACTGCCACCTTTCGTCTCATACAACTTGCATCGTTTTCTTTTGCAATACCCAGTCTGATTATTTCAAGAACATTGCTGCGGTTATCAAGCATGTGGAGAAACAATACCAAAAATACCTCCATCCAGGTATGCTATCCATAATCCATGTGTTTATATTCCTGAAATGTTGGAGTAACAGTAAATTGTTTTGTGGCACTATTTTTTGTTACTACATTGGTTGTGTACCTATACATTTGTGGTAACAATTCATGCCTCCGTTCTACAGAGTAGACAGGGAGGGACAGGAAGATGATAGGTGGATCTAAATTGTTTGCATCGCGTTTGCATCTTTACTTCTCTTATGCATTGCTTATTGTGTCTTTCCAAGGAGAAATGTTTAGATTGCTAATTTCATAGACTATCAGAATTTGGACTTGACGTTTATTTGATGGTGTGTAAAGGGATGCAATTGAAATGATTATACTATGATAGATTCTGTGTGACCTAGATTTTCCTTTTTCTTAAAAATAAAGAAACTAGCATTGCCTTCTTAGTTAGGGAATGTAATTACAAAGTGCTAGAGTTGCCAAAGCAGAAGGATCAAAACTTGGGCAGGGCCTAAATTGGTCAAGCTATAATGGTTAATCCTAAAAATCTTAATTACAGTGCTACGAGTTATACTAAAGTAAGCATGGACAATCAATTGCTTCAGTACATGTCTTCTTTTCTATCGAGAAAATGCAGATGCTCACTCCTGTATCAATTTTGCCGGTAAATGATTTGAGTGCTTCTATATATGTGCTTGTTACAGTGTCAATATTCTACTATTTGTTAATTCACAATCTTAACATACAATGTTGTATATTTTCTAAAACAGCACCGTCCATCCCTCAACATGGCAATAACTCGGCACATTCATCAGCAAGCATCTTGATATCTCAGGAACAGTCCCAGCAGCCTGATAGCTCAACAATTGTACAAGCTTCTTCTCTGTCTAGTGACGATCAGAGCTCGACAGGTGGCAGCCAGACATCTACGCTGCATAATACGTCTGGGCAATCTACAGCTACTCAGAGTGGCGTTCGACACAATCCATTGAACACTGTACAACAACCTGTGAATCAGCGGCAACAACATCCAGAGCCCTCCATGAATCAGCAGTTTTCTGTGCAACAAATCGAGCAAACTCAACAGTCGTTGCTACAACTAGCAACAGGAGAGCTGTCAAATTTACACCCAAATCAGCCAAATAATCTTTTGAATCAGCATCAAACACAGGTCTTGTTGCAGCCAGATCATGCGAACTATGCAACCTCATACAATGAAGATGGTTTCTTTCAACAAACCGAGCGAACTCAACAGCCCAACAATCCTTTACAACAACCAGTAACAGGAGAGCTGTCAAATTTACACCCAAATCAGCCAAATAATCTTTTGAATCATCATCAAACACAGGAGTTTATGTCGTCGCAGCCACAACACCTGAACTACGCAACCTCATACAAAGAAGATGGTTACTTGCACGATCATGAACTTCAACAATTGCTTCAAAGCTTTGAATTCAGTGAAGGGGACCACACATTCTCAATCTCAGAATTTCTCCAGGATCCAGACATGACTATTGGTGATGAGGTTGCCAACTCCCATCCTTCTTCTTTAGTTTTTTTCCCCATAATCCTGTTGTCTCTAACACTGTTGGCGTTTCTCTTCCTCCACCACAGGAGCATGGATGCTTTGACAGCACTGGGTTGGCTGCCGTGGAGGTCCCAAACTCTGTCTTGATAGCTGACATGCCAATGAATCCGAGGAAGCGCAAATGTGAAGGTTCAAGTTCTTCTGCACCTGTGCCTAGATAGCCCTGCCCACTTTCCCTGCTCCTGTGGATGACCACTCTTCTGTTGGTGTGTCTGCCTCACTCCTTAACAAATCCGTAGGGGCCTTCAACTATACCATCTTGGCAGGTAAATAATCTGAAGCTGCTGGGCAAAACTAGGATTGTTCCTAATTCTACACCCTGCTTTCGATCAGAGTAATTTGGACATTTGGTGAATCTGCAGCAGTTCCAGGGGTAGAGGATGTAGATGACTAATGGAAGGGCTTCACTGTATCTATGTAGCTCCAACAGTCCAACCACTTCTTCACCACCAGCAAAGCAAGAATGTTTATTCCATCAGCCTTTCCCAGAGCTCTGCATATGCTATATCTGAAGTGGCCAAACTGCTGAAAAAACTGCAACACTGGTGATCAGGTGGTGCATAACCAAAGGTCCGAGTTCGTGGTGACGTGCACGAGAGCACTTCCAGTTTGTCGTGCCTCATTCGGTTCTTGCAGACGACGACATGGAGGGCTTTATCAAGTTTTTTTTGGAAGGCTGAGGGCTTTATCAAGGTTGGGTTCCGTATTGCCAACAACTCGTAGGCCCTCTTTGACTTACTACCAGAGCTATGTGACTTTGCAACACCAAGATAACTTGCTGACTCAATATGTATGGATGCCACTTCAACTAAAATTCTCGTATGAGCAAGAGCAAGGTGTTGGCTGGAGGTAAGGAATTATAGCCGCTAGGGTGGCGGTAGGAAAATTTGGTTGTAATCAGGCTGGATTTTTCTTCTATCATGAATTGAAAGTGAAACCGTATGAACTGAAAAGGTTAATATCTTCTATCGTGTATTCGTGTGTGTTGGTAGGTAAATATTCATGTTCGATGAGTTTTTTCCTGTTGGGATTTTCACCGCCTTTGACACCACGATGCTGAACACTGCTACGTCGACATTTCTAAGCGAGTTTTTCATAGAACATCGTGGAAAACTACAATTCAGCAGTCTCAGATATCATGTGGTGGTGGCGGAGATGATTCCTGAGCATTTGAGCAATCAAGCCTTTGCTTTGTTTAGCCCAACTCGCAGCACAAGACTTCAACAACGACGCAAAAGAGTTTCAGCAGTTGCAGCCCTCAATTTATATATTAGTGTTTGTGGCCAGAACATGGTACTCCTCCCTCCATCCCAGGCTACTATTTATTTTAACTTTTTAGATACATAACTTTCAATACTATGTTTAGATATGTATATATTTTTCTATGTATTTAGGAAATCAAAATGAATAGTAGTTTAGGACGGTGGGAGTACTACCTATCAGTGATGCTTTGTTTGTATCCATGTTCTTCTCTTGACTACTGCAAGCGCTGCTAATTCTGACTCAGTGTTGGCAGGCATGGGACTTCTCCTAGCGCCACGAACCCACTTGTTCCCGCCAATGGTACATAAGCAGACTCCCTTATATTTCACCACGGAGGGAGTTAATGAAACACTTGTTTATTTTCGTAACTTCAGACATCGAAGATACATTTTCGTATCTGTGACAGGTGGGAAGCTAGGGGTTGACGGAAAAACTCAAAACTCGTGGCTCGACTCCATTCTTGCATAACTCGGTTCGGCTCGGCTCCACTCGTTTGCCTAACGAGCCGAGTTGGCTTGCGAGCTGCTGCGAGCTCAGCGAGCTTTGAAAGAATGGTTAGAAGTAAGGTACAACAATAATATAATACTAAATATTATGTTACTTCTTAACTAATTTTAAAAATATTTCAAATTAAGCTATATTATAAATTTTTTCTTCAGTATAAATCTTATATCTTAGCTATCTTGTACTAAATTCTTTTGGATTCTAGAATTTAGCTCTTGAATTGTTTTGTATCTCAACTTTTTAGCTCGCATGTGCACCGAGCTGAGTTGAGTCGAGTTAATTTTTCAACGAGCTAATATGAGTCGAGTCGAGCCGAACCAGCTCGACATCCACGCCTATGGGAAGCAATCCTTGTTGTCAATACTGCACCGGGCATACTGGCAACTCTTCAAAATCAGAAGGACAATAAGCCTTATCATGCAGCAAAAAATGAGTAGAATCTAGAAAATCTCGGAATGGAATGAGTGGAATGGAACAACCCAGTGTTAATGATTGGTGATCCTCGAATTTCTCTTTGTTATTTACATTGCTAACATGAACCTTGACCTTTGTTATGTAACACTTCGTGATAAAATCATGTAACCTGGAAAACATCAAGGTTAATGATCTATTAAAGGTTAAACAAATAGACATAATTTAGAAAAAAACAGTAAGAAAAATTTAAAATTTTTCCATCATTTCATCTTTACAGTTTCAACTCCCACAAGCAAAATTGCATTACATAATCACCTGGCAACTAAGTTCATCGATATCACACGGCCAGTCCCAGATACTAAAGGTCCCAACAACACAACAAAAGTTATTAACTAGAGGAATATGCTTCAATCACTTAATTTTCAGGCTATGCATTCAAATATGAAAGAATATACTCCTCGTTATCAAGTTATTGCTAAACAACATAAAAAGGATCAGGTTCACCAAAAATCTAGAGGAAGTAACTTCCCCCAAACTCCAACCAACTTGCACTGTATCTCTCATTCTCTCAACCCTAAATCTCTCATGCTAGAAAACTACCTCCTCGTATTCCTCAAGATCATCAAACTTGCAAATACGCTACATTTATCAAGCCAAATACCACTCGAAGCTATGTACACTGAGGCGGCAGTGAGAATACACTACTGACCTGAGAGTAGCGACACCGGGGGAGGCGGACCTCAGGCGCAGCCTCCACGCGGCAGAGAGGTTCCGGTTGTCCTGCGATGTATGCGGCGAGGCGAGGATGACTTGGGGCCTCAACTTTCAATTGTGGCTGTCCATTCTTTCTTGTTCCTGCTCTCTTCTTTAGTTTCATCAGGGTTCAGTATAGCCGGTCCTGACACTTGTGGCTCGCGGCAACGACCGTCCTCTAGCTCTCTCATGCAAGGCGGCGTACGGCTTGGTGAGATGGCTGCCGGGGGTTGGGACTGATGGGAGAAGAAAGATGGAGAAGGGATAATATTTTCTTTCGAAGGCCTCGAGGCTTTCGAGGAAGGATGAGTAGAAGTAAATGCTACACGTCTCGCTACAGAGGCACATGGGGCAGATGGGCTACGAATCCTTACATTTCTAGACAAATCGATTTCCTATGGAATCCTTACAGAATTCTTGGATGGGGGAAGTAATAATTGAACTAGGGTTGGGATACTTGTCCATGTGCTCACAAAAGTTACTCTCAAACATATGCGGCGACCCTAGAGTTTCTTAACGTCAAGATTGAAAATGTGGATAATGATTCACTTCTTTTGTAGTGATGATCTATTTATTGCAAAGAACATATTGAACCATAACTAAGCAAACTTCACTAATCAACCAAAGTTTTAGTAATTCAAGATAATTTGAATGTTCTAGGGCTAAGGTGTAATGTAGATTAACTTGTTCATCATTTATTGATGACTAAATTGTCTAATTTCCTTCACGGATTATAGCCTTTACTTGGTCATTAAGCATGTTTGATTGATGTTGTAAAAAAATTAAGAAAACATTGAAGATTGTTGAAAAGATAATCTGATGGAATTATTGGGCCAAAAGCCCATTAATGATTTCTATAATTCCTAGAAAATCTCAAAGGCCCATGAGGGATGGTGGGAGTGCAATGTTTAGTACTCACATTACTAGTGGAGGTGGAGGAGACCAATTTATAAACTTGGATGCTCTTGCCTTCCTTGCAAGTGTGAGAAAGAGAGAAGGAAGACCGCGCGCACGCTCGCTCCGCCGGGCCGGGTTATTTTTGCTGCGAGTCCAATACGTTTTCTGTTTTGGAAACCGACTCGGTTTTAGGTTCGCCTAACCCTAGCGGTCTCTCCTATATAAACGTACGGGCGCCGCCGCAGAAACGAAATCTCGAACTCACCTAGGGTTTTAGCCTCTCTTGCTCGCTGCGCCGTCAAGACTACTCCATCCCGATCGTCGGCGTGCACCATCGAACGGGAGAGCAGGTCTCCGGAACCAGCGCCTTCGGCGATCCCGCACCGGAGAAGGCGAATAAGGTTTTGGGAAGCGCTCCGCGCGATCGCTCGATCGCTTCCACCACGGCGCGTCTTCCCCGCCACGTGAGCCAAGCACGTCGCTGTTTTCGCCATGACGCTGCTGAACGTCGTCGTCAACTCCTCTACTCCGTCAGGTCGGAAACGTACGTACCTTCTACTTGTATTATGTCTTCCATACTAGCCTTTGCGTTCTATCTCTCGCATGATAGTTATGGATAGTATGGTAGATGTGTTCATCTTCTCCCGCTTATTAGATATGTCTAAATCTTGCGTAGACTTGTCTAATTTATTTAGCAATCTGTATATCATGTTTATGATTTATTTCTGGATTAAATTAAAACTGAAAGTGCTTATATTTCCAACATAATCCTAGCCGATTTTTAGATGCATTATAAGGCAATAACCAAGTATGGTAATAAATCAACAAAAAAAAAACAAGTACGGTAATGCCATTTTTTTCTCTTATGGTTAATGGGTCCCATTTGCAAATCACACAGAAAACAAACGCCACCATACCACTCAGTATTCTCCTATTTCCTAGCGTTGCAAACCTTCTTTTTTTTTTTGTGGGAAGAACACGTGCATCGTTGCATGAATGTGACCGTGTACGATTTTGGATGTCAGGTCTCAGGTGCAGGCATCTCGAGTGTGGCTTGGCTTTCCTGGAACTTGTGAAGCCAAACATGCCAGTGGTTACTTGTGAAGCCGTGTGGAGTCACCTCCAGCACAAACATGCATACTCACCGTCGTCCAGATCAATGGGAGGAGATTTAGAACCTTTGGGAACTCTTTGGAAAATAAATGAGTGGAAGAGTTTCGAACCCTAAAGGCACGGTTTACAAGTGCAAAATTCAAGAACAACGTTTTCTTCTTTTATTAATATTTTTTTGCGTGGAATTTTTCTTGTTTTATTAGACAAGCATGTTAAAAACTGAATCAAAGTTGTAGAGTTGCAAGTGTGAAACTGCAAGTAGAAAACCTTTTTTTTTAAGAAAAGAAAATGGTAGGTGATCTGCCTTTGCAATTTATTAGAAAGAAAAACTCCTTTGACGAATTTTCTACTCTACACGTTTATTTCTATATGCAACTAGGAAGATTGTAACATTATATTCTTATTTACTGGATCATCTGAGATAACGTCAAGTTTAGTCTTATGTAACTATTGAACAAGACATAATCAAATCTCCATTTTTAGCCTAGTTTCATAATATTTTGATCGCCCCTTGGAAAAATATACGCATATGCATATATGTCCCGAGTATATACCTAAGTAATTTCTCTCGCTGTCTTTCCATTTTAGCAAAAAAAAATATGTGCTTCCTCTATTTCAAATTATAAGACATTTTTTACTTTCAAACATCATATTTGATCGTTCGTCTTATTCAAAAATTTTGTACAACTTATTTATATATATATTATCATGATTTTTTAAATAAAACAAACAATCAAACGTAATAAATAAAAGTCAAAAGCGTCAAAATAGTTTGTAACGGATGGAGTATATCAAATGTGATTAAAGAAAAAAGCCATGCAAGCTAAGTCGCAAAAGCCTATAACAATTCGGGAGAGTATTATCATATCTTGGGTTGGGACTCTTTAGTTTATTTCTTCATGTCATCCATAGGAAAGAACTGCACATAGTTGAAAATTACAGCTAACCATTCTTCACGTTTGCAAACTCCCGGGGATCCAGTATGTGTATCGAAACTGCACACTCTTTGCATTAACTCTTCCCAGCATTATGATTTATGAAATTGAAATCTTCGTACAAAATTTGTCCAAGCAATCCCTAGTGCCCCAGCATCTCCGGGCAGAAACCGCTGCCATCTGAGGAGTGGCATAGCACTTTGCCAGGTCAGCAGCCGCCTCCGCCACCCAATCGCCCGCCACGGAACGCGCCAGTTCATCATTCCTGCCACACGAGCCCACATGTCAGCGTCTCACCTCCGCCCTGCACAGTGTCTCCGACCGAGCACGCCTCCTCTAACCACACCGCACAACAGTACTAGCCCTGATCCACTGCTACTGGGCCTTACTAAAATGTGGACCCACATGTCATTCATCAATTCTCAAACTATCAGTACAAACTGTGTCGCTTCAGTTGGAAACCTACGTAGGACAGGGTCCCACACTCCAGTCCAAAATCTCCTCGCGTTTTTTTCTTGGCGTCTTATCCCTTTCCTTTGGTTGCCTTCCCCATCCACGCTACGCGTGTGTTCTTGGTAGCCACCCAATCCCCGCCTCGCGAAATCCAACGCCAAATCGCTGCTTATCTTATCGCTAAATCCATCGCCACCGGCATGATGACTGGGACACCGCCGTGCCGCCGGGAAACGGCCCTGTCCTTGCCATAAAAATCCTCCCTTTTTGGCACTTTTCTTTGGATAGTTGTATAGTCGGGGTGGTCTCCCCTGCCGAGAGACGGGGGTTTGATTCAGTTTAGCCTAATTCTGTTGGTGTAGGATATCAGAGGTTGTGTTGCTGGCGATTTGGGGGAGCAAAATTGGAGCTTGTTAAGTTTTGCGGGCGGAATTTGATCGCATTTGGGGAAGAAGAGGAGGTTGAACTGCCGCCGCCCCGCGTGGTTGCGTGTTCCGCTGGGAGGCTGCTTTCAGGATGGCGACGCACTTCACGCCATCGCAGGCGCACGCCGCGTCGCACCACGCGGCGCACCACTCGGCGGCTGCGGCCGCGGCGGCCACGGCCACGGCCACCGCGCGGCTGCACGCGTCGGCGCCGCCGGCCTCGGCGTCGACCTCGGCGGCGGCGCTGTCCGCCTTCCTCGCCGCGGCGTCGCCCGCCGCGGGGTGCCCGCCCGTCCAGAATCCCATCTTCGTGGGCCCCGGGGCGCCGTGGGTGCAGCCCCAGCGCGCCGCTGCCGGTGCGGCGCTCGGCCCGGAGTTCCGGCGGGCACGCACCACGAAGACCATCTCCAAGCGCAATCGCGGCGCCGGCACCCATGACCGGCCGCGCGCGTCTTCTGCGGCCGTGGGGCGCTGCGTGGACAAGCTGCTCCGCGTGGCTCCCGAAGACCGGCGAGCTCTCAATGCCTCCCTTTCATCCTCTAAGGGTGACCTAGTTGGTCCTGAGGACTACTGCCAGGTCCTCCGGGAGCTCGGCGACAGGGACAAATCTGCACCTCATGCGTTTGAGGTGTTTTATGCTGCATTGCCCCTTGTTGGGGGTGGAGCTGTCGACAAAGGCAAACTTCTAACTGCCGCCATTGGGGCTCTCGGCAAGATGGGCCGGCCTGACCTTGCAAGGAGGGCCTTTGATACTGGCATCGCAGGGGGCTACGGCAACACGGTGTTCGCCTACTCGGCTTTGATCTCGGCTTATGCGAGGAGTGGCCTTGCAACCGAGGCCATGGGGGTGCTTGAGTCAATGAAGACTGCTGGCTTGCGGCCAACCACAGTGTCATACAATGCCGTGATTGATGCATGTGGCAAAGGAGGTGTTGACCTTAGGTTTACACTTGGGTATTTCCGCCAAATGCTGCAGGATGGCCTCTGTCCGGACCGCAAGACGTTCAATTCACTTCTTGCTGCATGTAGCCGTGCTGGGCATTTGGAAGATGCTCGGACCGTCTTTGATGAAATGATCCATCTTGGTAGTGGGCGTGACATTTACACGTACAACACATTTGTTGATGCTATATGCAAGTGTGGCAACATGGAGCTGGCTATGCAGGTAGTGTTGGATATGGAAGCGAACAATATTAAGCCTAATGTTGTTACATATAGTACTGTGATGGATGGATACTCCAAGCTGGAGAAGTATGAGGAGGCACTCAAGTTGCGTGAGAAGATGAAGTCTCTTGGGATTCAGTTGGATCGGGTTTGCTACAACACTTTGCTGGCTATATATGTGAAGACTGGGAAGTATGAAGAAATTGCTACTGTCTGTGAAGAGATGGAGAATCTTGGTGTTGAGAAGGACACTGTCACTTACAATTCATTGATTAATGGGTATGGAAAGCAGGGACGCTTGGACATGGTCTCTTTCCTTGTTCAAGATATGCGGGCACGAGGGGTAGCTCCTAGTGTTCTAACTTACTCAACTCTGATTGATATCTATTCAAAGGCAGGTATGCACGGTGATGCATTCAATGTGTACTTGGATTTTAAGGAGTCTGGACTAAAGGCAGATGTTGTTCTGTTCAGCTCTTTTATTGACACATTGGCCAAGAATGGTTTGGTAGAGTGTGCTTTATCTTTGCTTGATGAGATGACGAAGATGGGTATCAAGCCAAATGTTGTAACCTACAACACCATTATCGACGCATTTGGTAAGTCAAAGATTCTTACCGAGGAGGATCCAGAGATTGTTGGTGTTTATGGTGGCCAGATTGTAAGAGTTTATAATCCAGCAACAAGAGGACGCTCTACCATTGATGTTCGGATGAGGAGGTCCCAGGAATTGTTTTTCATTTTGGAACTTTTTCAGAAAATGGTTCAACAAGGCGTACGACCAAATGTTGTAACATTTTCTGCCATCCTCAATGCTTGCAGGTACATTTTCACCTAGACTCTGTTTGATCCTAGTAATGCTAGTATCGTTTTAGCTCTTTGTATTCTACAAATTATCTAACCATTTTTCTGTTCATAACACTAGTCAGTAGATCCTCCTGACGTTGTATTACTAGTATTAACAAATTCAACGAGTGGTGCTGTGTTATGCCAGACATAAAATTCTTAATTTTTGGACTACTGAATAGACTGCTTCAGTTTTTGGATTTATGGAGTATTGTTTCAAATTTCAGCCTTCCCACGGTCCCTGAGTACACGAAATGATTCGTTATATTGCAATACATCATTTTTCTTTGTATGCAGAAAGAAGCTGGGATAAATGTGTCCTTGTGTTATTTATAACAAAAATCGCTGATCCTGCGATTGTATCTATATGTATGCCAGTGTGCAATGCTGTATTTGTTTTCTAACTATTTCATTTTATTGCATTCTTGCAGTCGCTGTAATAGTTTTGAAGATGCAGCTCTTTTGCTGGAACAGCTTCGCTTGTTTGATAGCTTTGTCTACGGAGTTGCATATGGGCTTCTGATGGGCCATCGAGAAGTTTGGTCTCAGGCACAATCTCTTTTTAATCAGCTGGGGCGCATGGACACTCCAACATCTTCTGCCTTTTACAATGCTCTTACTGATGTGTTATGGCATTTTGGCCAGGTAGGTTTACCCCCTTGTTTATATCTGGTTCAAGCACTGTTTAAAGGCAATCTTACACTTGACTGATAAAATCATATTTCATATTTTAAAAGAAGAAACCTTTCATCTTCCTCTTCAGTCTTCACCCTTCCTTTCCATTTCATGGATTATGTAAATACTTAACAAACAAGCTCATCTTAGTATATTTTGGCCTAGTTGTCTTAGTAGTATTTCTGACCATTTTCAGAGGCGAGGGGCTCAGCAAATTGTGCTGGAAGGGATAAATCGTCGTGTTTGGGAGAATACATGGAGTGAGTTCTGCTTGGACCTGCATCTTATGTCATGTGGTGCAGCTCAAGCAATGGTTCATGCATGGCTCCTGAATGTGCGCTCTATTGTTTTCGAAGGGCGAGCTATGCCTGAATTTTTAAGGTACTTGGTCCTTGGTATCTAACACTTGATACTGTTCTACTCATGCATTTTTGTAGACTAGGTTGGAGGATACATGTTCCTTCATGTAAAAAGAAAAGAATATAAGCTCTCGACTTTAACTGACACCAGGTATTGTATGTCTACAGCATTCTTACAGGATGGGGAAAGCATAGCAAGATAGCTGGGTCAAGCACCCTTCGCCGTGTCATTGAAGCGTTGCTCCTATCAATTGGAGCACCATTTCAAGTTGAGCGCTTTAACATTGGAAGATTTGTATCACCCAGTGCTGTGGTGGCTGCCTGGTTGAGAGAGTCTGGAACCATCAACATCCTCCTCCTCCAGGATGAGCGAGTGCAGCATGCAAACCCGTCCAATCTGGTACCTAGGTTACAGGCATTGCAGTTGTAGCCCATAGATCTGGTTTCAACTGTTCTTGTAGTGCTAGCGTTGGATCTGTAAGCTTCTCCCTTTTGTTTACTTCACCTTCAGTTTTCAGTAGATCATAGTGTAAGGCCTCAGGGAGTAGCTTGCTCTGTTAAATTCCAATATTTTGGCCAGAAAATGTAATGTTGTAAAATTAGCAGTCTGCCTTACTACTCTTTTTCAATGATGTCAAAATCAAATTTTCTTCTACTTGTGTCTCAGTGTTCTTGCCCCGATTCCTTATGGCAAAGATGTTCTTAAGACGGTGATTTGCTGCCAGTTATCAACATTCAATGGTGCTCTCGAGTCCTTGTGTTCCTCTTTTGGTTTGTTTGATGAAAGCTACACTGGCCATGGATGGTGACATCTCCAGGTAGCCTCCATTGCTTTCCTACTTTGGCTCGTGATGCCTTTGCTGCTTTGCAAGATGCCAGCTTTGTTGAAGATGCAAAGAGCATCTCTTCCTTCATGAGCAGCTTGTGGCTGTGGCCCAGCTCAAGTGGTTGGCTCAGAAGGCTGTAATGGCTGGAAAAGAGTGGTTAGGAGCAGTGCAAAGTGTTCTCTGCTGATTCAGATTTGCAGCTGTGGCTATATTACCGCATAATTGGATCTAGAACTGGGATACTTTTGCATGGGAACTGTCAACCATGCAAAATGAGTTAGAAATCATAATTGGAGCCGAAAACAGTAGTTTTCCTTCGCCATTTGAATAATTTTTTTAGTCACTGAAATGACATCTTGCACGAGGAGCGGTCAAAAGAAGAAAAATGGGAATTATTATGTGAAAGTGACAATTCATCTGCAGCAAACAAGAAAAGAGAATGAGTGGTCCAGGTTGCGCAATTGGGTGGGGCTTGGCAGTTATAATTTGTTAATATCCGTTTTCAACCTTTGATATTTGATTATTATTAAGGGACCAAGCCCTGGCCTATCTGTTGTATCTTTAACTTTGGTATTTAAACTTTGAGCGTTATTTTTCTTTACAAATATATGTGTGCAAATAATGATAACCATACATGGTATTACTTAGTTCGACCTAATGATGATATAATTTTGGTATATTTACGAACAAAGAATGTTGAACAAATGTGAATATGGGAGTTAGGAATGAAAACTAGCCAAAGTAATGTTTTTTTCCCTAGATAAATGGACAATAAAAATGCAGTGTTGTTCTCTTGTTCACAGATTTTATTCAAAAGTTTTAAGGCTTTCTCGTTGATATGCGTACAAGAACTAGTTGCGTCTGGAAGCGTAACACAAACCAGGAAAAGGGTTTGCTTCATGTTGATGCAAAGCTAATGATTGCTTGTCATCCAATGTTTGTGGAGGGAATATGCGCTTGTGAGTAGGGAACAATATTGGGAAACCCTGACAAACTAGACAACTGAAAGAGATCGAACGAACACTTATACTTTGGATAAAAAAAAAAGGAAAAGGATGAAAACAGAACACTTACTTTTTCTTCTTCTAACTTCAACTGCTTATCCGGGTTGAGAGGTACGGGCTCTAGACAGTTCAGTGTACTTGCAGATGATGCTTGACTATTTTTGGTTCGACAAAGAAAACACGGTTTTGTCAACAATATATCAGTACAGTATAACGACTAAGGCCCCGTTCGTTTCCACCTCTAAAATTTAGATATCTGTCACATCAAAGAGAATCTTACTATTTAGTAGTAATTTTATTAATTTAATAACAAAACCTATGTCGCGACTCCCTCTAATTTGCGAGACGAATCTAATGATCCTAATTAATCTATGTTTTGCTACAGTGATGCTACAGTAAACATCTTCTAATAACACTATAATTATCCTCGTTGGATTCGTCTCGTGAATTAGATAGGGAGTCTGCAATTAGTTTAGAGATTAGACTTTATTTAAGTACTCCAAAATGATAAAATTCTCTTTGATTTGACCTCTAAAAATTAGATAGGGGAAACGAACAGGCCCTAACACATCATGATGATGACCATCAATTAAATTCTGCATTATCTTTTAGCATTGCAAGCTGATTATATTTATTCATTCTTTGCTAGACGTACGTAAGCAAAGTGGTAGCAAGATCATTACTCGCTGGTCAAACTAACACAATTAATTTGACTACACTTTCTCAAATTTCTTTTTGAGTACTGTTGCCTAAATCTTTTTATAAAAATACGTAGACCGCAAGTATGATTACGTACCTGGAACTAAAGGCAAAATCGCACCAGAATTCGAGTCAATCCACATGGATTATTAAAGAGCTACTAGGCCGCATCAGAACTTTGTCCCATCCCACGATAATTTAACCATAGCATTCATGTAACTCTTTTATTGGTACCATCCTGCTTGGATATTGCCGGTATAGGCATGGGCACTGCTAGATCTTCTGTCAAAGCACACACGCCACGTAAAAAAGAACACGCTAATAACAGCGTAAGTGGAGAAAAGGTGACCAAAATTGTGGGAGGCAAAGCATGCAGCTCCAGCAGCAGTGGAGTGCTGACCAAAAGTCACCTGCAAAAGAACACTAGAAACACAAGTCATATAGGGTGTGTTCGTTTCCTGAGTCTAAACTTTAGAAATTGTCACATCAAAAAGAATCTTACTATTTAAGAGTATTAAATAAAGTTTAATTATAAAATAAATTACAGGCCTCTAAACTAATTTATGAGACGAATCTAATGAGGTTAATTAAGTCATGATTAGAAGACGGTTACTCGTAGCATCACTTTAGCAAAACCTAAATTAATTAAGCTCATTAGATTCATCTCGAAAATTAGCACCAATCTGTCAATAGGGTTTTGTCATTAAATTGATAGAAATATTTATAAATAGTAAGATTCTCTTTGATGTGACAATGCTTAAATTTTAGAGGCAGAAAACGAACAGGACCATAGATATATTGAGCACAGCACCAAAACTTTCACAACATGCATAGACCTACACAGTGTTGCAGGTCTAACCCTAGCTCAAACTGTAGCAAGACCAACTGAGCAGGTATGAATAGAAAGCTCTTGTGGCACCAACCAATTTCCCAATTGCTAATATTTTTCTCATCAAGATGACAACACAGGTTGGCACTGGTAGCAAGTAGATGGATAGGGACAGGGACGGCCCCTGTGTGGATCAACACAACACCCAAGGAGAGAAATAAAAAAGACATAATTTGCCGTGGCAAAATTGGGCAGAAATATTTTTGGGAAGATTCCAAGATGACGAACAAATAACTATGACCAGTGACACAAAAATGCCAGCAAGCAAGCTGACCAATCAGAAGAGGGGAACGCTCAAGAACTCCTCACCAAGTCATCATTTCTGCCCCATATATCCTTATTTTTTCCCCTCTCTCTGTATCATTTATTCTCCCCCGTTTTTATTCTTATTTTATTCAATCTCCATCTGGATGTGCGTGCGTGTGACTTGTGAGAGAGATAGATTCTACAGCAATTTGGTCCTCCGCCTCTCCTAGCGCAGGGCACGAACTGCTCCCCAGAAAAGATCGTATTTTTTCCTCGATTCAGCCAGTTCCTGTCAGGGAAATCGCTGCTAGAGATCTCGGAGGGGCGTGACGTTCGCAGTTTTTGCTCCATTTGGCGACGAATCTGCCTCGGGAACGAGGAAGGACCGGCCTTTCGAGCTCGGAGGAGCCGTCTCTGTCTGAGGAAGGCGGCGTTGGGGTCCGGTGGCTGGGTCGCTCTGGAGGTGTACAAGCATCGGTGGCCGTGAGGACTGCCGGCGCCTGCGCCGGCGCGGATGGAGTCCAGCGGGGAGGAGCTCTTGAAGAAGATCTGGGAGCTAGAGGTGGGGCAGGCGCAGCTCAAGCAGGAGATGTCTAAGCTCATGCCCACCGCTGGTGAGCGGCGGCGCTCGCAGTCGGTCTCGCCGCGGCGAGGCGTACCTGTGCCGCCGCCACCGCCGGCGAAGGCAAAGCCGCCTGGCAGGCGGCTGTCCGGGGATTCAAGGGGGCGCTCGCGCGTGGTCCCGTGGGTCGGCGTCGTTCCCGCACTCGTCGCCGTTGCAGAGGGAGGGCCGCGCCACAGGCGCCGGAGACGCCGGGACCAGCTCTGCGCTGCCGGAGCGGCAGTACTCCAGGGTGCTGCAATCGATGGGGCAGTCCGTCCACATTCTTGACCTCGACGGTAGGATCATATACTGGTGAGATTTCTAGTCCACCATTTCTTGATTATTTGCCTGAAACCTTTCGAGGTCGCAAAACTTTTGAGGAAATGCTGTGGTCTTGCTGGTTACATGTGCTGATTCTAGAGCCTGCAACTAAGTGGGCAAGTGAGCCTTGACTTTTGAGCAATTACCTTACCATTTTGTGCAAAGCGAGTTATGGAGGCTACATATGAATACTGTTTCTGAAACCTGTTATGCTGTTGGTATTATGTAGCACTCGCTCTGCGAGGATGTAAATGTTACTTATTATCTGTGCGAAACCACGATAACAAAACACGATATTCTTAGCTTCAGCTGGTGCTGATGTTGAGTACTGTAAGTTCATAGCTCAGACCTCACTAAAGTATTATAGTCGTAAAAAAATGGGAAGGCCCTTTGAATATGTTCTCTAGCAGGTACTTTGAGTTTTGTGTTCCAAGTATTAATAGAATGTGCAATTTGCATCGTAGGATCTGTTTCTTTTATTGTAAATTTGAAAACACTGCCTCTTTATCCTTTAATCAGATAAATTGTTTGTATGACAACAGGGTGTGCTCTGTGTCTGCATTACATTGGCATAATGGATTCTGAAAAAACATTCGTACTCTGTTTTTCTTTCTTGTTAATGCATCCTTTTCACTAAACTCAGGCATATATGTTACTATGTAGGAATCGTTCTGCAGAGAATCTATTTGGTTATCCTGCATCAGAAGCCCTTGGTCAGGATGCTCTCATTCTTCTAGTTGATTCACGTGACCACAATGTGGTAAATGATATATTCAGACGCATTTCTATGGGTGAGAGTTGGACTGGGAAGTTTCCAGTTAAGAACAGGGCAGGAGATAGGTTTTCAGCTGTTGCCACCAACACCCCTTTCTACGATGAGGATGGAAGTTTGGTGGGTATCATTTGTGTTTCAAGTGATTTCCGCCACTTGGAGGAGATATTTTGTAGGCCTCCAACCTCTTCAAGGCCCCCATTAGACTCATCAAGGACACACTGTGATGGGAGCTGCAGCAGTAATAGTCGCAAATCCAGTTTGTTGAGCAGAAGTCCTTTTGACTCTCAGCAGCCTCTTCAAACCACTTTAGCATCCAGGATAACAAATTTGGTAAGACCCCTTTTCTATGAAACAGAAGCTATCGACATACTACCACGTCTATTCACACGTACTTAACATTCTAGTTCTAGCTTTCAATTGATCCTTAAATGCATACCATGCTACTGTTCTAGTATAACTTTTACTTGTTTTATATTATATAGTATTTTATTTCAGTAGTCCATTTCTATAAAGAGGTATTAACCAGACTAGAATTTTATACCATAGTGAATCCAATAACTAACATACTGAGGATTTTGATTAAGGACAATATGGTCATTTATAGATGCACTTCTGTTGTTGAACAAAATTATAGAATGACATTTGCAGGAACGTTCGTTGTACTTGAATATCGTGTCCTTTATTGTTTATTCTTAAAATATTTCTAGCATATTCCATTTTGATTTTTAGAATAACAACACAGGCTACCAAGGTCACAAATAAAGTTCGTTCTCGGGTCAGGACAGACGAGAACGGCTTTGAACGGGAAGGTGGCAGTGGCGATAGTCAGTGCTCGGATCGAGGGGCGAAGGAAGAGCCAACATCTAGCGGAGCAACTACGCCAAGAGGAGATGCACCACGTGGTGCTTTTTCGATGGACGAAAATTCCCCTGGGAAACCATCCAACACAAATAGCGATGAGTCAGAAGGAAAAGTCGGGCTCCACAAGATATTGAGTTCAAAGGCAGAGGCATTGCTGAACAAGAAAGGGATATCTTGGCCTTGGAAAGGACGGGAAGATGAGGGACCTAATGAAAATAATCATGCGTTTTTGCCATGGTCACATGGTGAGCAGGAGAATGGTCTGAATCATCCAAAGGCTTCTGATTCTAGCATAGTTCCAGATGCGCATGGTGCTGAACAAAATCAACCTAGTAAAACTGAGGCATCAGGATCCTGGTCCTCTTTCAACAATAACAGCACAAGCAGTGCGAGTAGCACTGGAAGCACTAATAGCAGTGCTCTCTACAAAGTAGATCATGAAGCAGACTGTCTGGATTATGAGATCCTCTGGGAAGACCTTGTCATTGGAGAACAAATAGGCCAAGGTAGTTGCTCCTCTTTTTGAAGGAAATATTTTCTTTTTGTGAATGGTTGCTTCTCTGTTTATCGTTTAGTGTTCGTTTTGTTTATTTTTTATATGTTCTGTGCAATTTAATAAATTTCGTTGTTAGTGTTCAGTTGGTGTTGGTGTATATAACAGCCCTCTTATCACCCGTTTTAGCCCATCTGTCTTGTAGGAAATATAATTGGGGCTCGATGAAGATTGTATTCCATTGACCAACGATGGTTACAATATATAGACTCCACCTAGGGTACCTGCCAGAGGGCGCACCAGCAGGGTGCCGGCCCTAGGATACGGCGGTAAACCTAGTGGGCCCCATGGGCCTAATAAGGCCTAACCTAATACACAATAATTCTAACACTCCTCGCAGTCACAATGTCTCTAGCCACATGGTGAGACATTGAGACTGGAGCGAAACTCAACAAAAACTGATGTCGGCAGCCCCTTGGTGAAGATGTCAGCATATTGTGAGGTTGTCGGAACATGAAGCACCCGAACTTGTCCTAAGGCCACCCGCTCACGAACAAAGTGGAGATCAATCTCAACATGCTTGGTTCGTTGATGCTGGACTGGATTTGAGGACAAATACACAGCACTCACATTGTCACAATAAACAAGAGTGGCCTTCGATAATGGACAGTGAAGCTCCTGTAGAAGTTGGCGTAACCATGAGACCTCAGCAACTGCATTAGCTACAGCCCGATATTCAGCTTCTGCACTAGAGCGAGAAACAGTATTCTGCCGCTTAGAGGACCAAGATACAAGGTTAGCACCGAGGAACACTGCATAGCCAGATGTGGAGCGACGCGGCGGCAGTAGCAGCAGCACCGGCATCAAGGACAGCAGCAGAGGGCGTGGCAGAGCTGGAGGAGAGCTCGGTGGGGGCGATGAGCTTGCCAGCCATGGACGGCAGCTAGGGTTTAAGCGGAAGCGAGGGGTATAGGACCGTAAAAGTCTCTGTATACCATGTAGGAAATATAATTGGGGCTCGATGAAGATTGTATTCCATTGACCAATGATGGTTACAATATATAGACTCCACCTAGGGTACCTGCCAGAGGGCGCACCGGCAGGGTGCCGGCCCTAGGATACGGCGGTAAACCTAGTGCCTAATAAGGCCTAACCTAATACACAATAATTCTAACATGTCTGAAACCGGTTCTAAATTGTAGAAGTAGAACCATGTTTGCGTCATGAGTACTGGAGACTTTTTTTTGGACGGAGGTTTATTTTGCTTTGAAATCTAAGGCTCATATTTCAAACTGTATGATCTGTTCTGGACTTTGTAATTTCGTCCTGTTAGAAACATGTGTTTGCCTTAGGACCTGAACCTCTATAGAACTTGATTGCTAAAAGAAGACTTCATAACTTTGGTCGCCAAAAGAAGAGTTCAGAACTTTGATCTCCAAAAGAAGTGTGTGCAAAACTTTCTGATTATTTAGGCTTCAACATTTTGCTTTGTTTTCAATAAGCCATGTCTGTCTTTGTCAAATAAGCCTTGCATGATCCTTGTTTACATTACTAGGGACATCAAGGACCAGTGTCCACTGTCCAGTTGATGTTCTAAATAAAATGTTATACAAGCTTGATAAAAATCCTACCAAAATGCACAGTGAGGTTTGATGCATTCTATCATAGTATTTATACCCTTTTAACCCTGCAAACTTCAACTTTTGTATCTGCAGGCTCTTGTGGGACAGTATATCATGCTTTGTGGTATGGCTCGGTATGTTCTGTTTTTCTACTATTGCATCAGTTACTAATCTCTGTTAAATTTTGGTTCCAGTTTAATCATTTTATGTGGCATGTTTGGCAGGATGTGGCTGTTAAAGTTTTCTCCAAGCAAGAATATTCAGAGGATGTGATACAAACCTTCCGGCAAGAGGTTGAGATTTCCAGCCCTTGATACAGCTTCTTTTTAGCTCATTTGTTAAAGCTTTTGACATGACAAGAGAAACAACCAGTAAAAGTATGATTAATTGATTATTATCCAAAGTTCATGTTTTTCTTGATTGCTTTGAAAGTATTAAGAGAAGCCTGAATTCTGATTTCTGGATACAAATTGGGTTCAACTTATCATTTCACTGTCACCAAAACGTATTGATTATTTTTTATTAGAGTATTAAGAGAAACCTGAGATAAGAGAAACTCCTCATTTCTCTACCTTTTGTCTTGTGTTCCTTCTGGATCTCTCCTTTTCGTGTTTCCTTTGGGTTTCATCTCTAGCCTACCCCAACTTGCTTGGGATAAAAGGCTTTGTTGTTGTTGTTGTTGTTATTAAGAGAAATCTGAATTCTGAATACAAATGGGATTCAACTTACCATTACACTGTCATCAAAATGTATCGACGTGGATGTACCCAAAATTTTCTTTATGCATACTCAAATAAATAATGCCATCAAATCTTCATATACGTTTTTTTTAAATAATATGGATAATGGGAATAAAGCCTGCTTAATGACTTTGATTTCGAAATTTGTATTCTTGTATATAATTGCCTATCCCAACGTGCTTGGGACTAAAAGTCTTTGCTGCTCCTGATGTTTCTGTTGATTCTTATATATATTAATTCACATGTGAAGGTATCACTTATGAAGAAACTGCGTCATCCGAATATACTGCTCTTCATGGGTGCGGTTACATCTCCACAACGCCTCTGTATAGTAACAGAGTTCCTCCCTCGGTACATCGACTGTCTTTCACAAGCATATATGTTTGCAAATATTTTTTAATTCTGTTTTTTCTCAAAAAATAAATCTCATCAGATGTACATGAGATAAGCTAAGTGTGTGAATAGTGCAACTATTTCATAGTTTTTGCATGCAAAGTGAAACTTAGAAGTTTCAATCTTGGTTTGTTCTGAGGTGTTGCCGCACTTTTCTCTTAATATGCATATCATATGTCATTGTCCACAGCATCGTATCGTATAATGTAGTAGAAACTTAAGCCTTGTCATGTAGTAAGACGGCTTTTCGTTCTATGGAAAACTAGTGTAAATGTAAGAGTATTCTGTGGAAAACTAGTGTAAAATACAGGAGTAATCTTTATCCAACTTATTGAGAAAAATTTAATGCATCACAAAAATATTATAAAAATGGTGAAGGGGCTCACAGCGCAGTGGCAAAGGCCACTGGCTGGAGTGCTCCTGCCCAGGTATCCCTGGGTGCCGCACCTGCACCTCAGGGGTCTCCCTTGGGGTATATCCTTAAAAAAAAACAAAATATTATAACAATGAAGTACTGTATTTTCTACATGTGATTGTAAAAGTAAAGTACTGTAGTTTCTAACATGGGAGATACGCTTTGTTAACATGGGGTACTATATTAGTACAGCAGAATCTATGAAATTTTTTGTTAGGATATGCTTCATTTCGTGTAGAAAACAGTTTATGTTAACCAGAGAAACCTTTTAGCATACAAATATTCTATTCTCATTTTCATTGTTATTTTTTATTGAATGCAGTGGAAGTTTATTTCGTCTACTTCAACGGAGCAATACGAAGTTGGATGTGAGACGACGTGTTCACATGGCTTTAGATATTGTAAGTATATTTTTATTTAGATTATGGACCCGGTTATACGCATGATGACTCTGAATATTTTGGGGCTAGCCTGTTGCTCCATATTTGAGCAAGGACTTTTTTTGTAGATTCAGTGTTTCTATATTGTTTATTTATTTATTTTTATTTCTCCTAGTCATTGTTTTGTGTTTTGTACTTCTACAGGCAAGGGGTATGAATTATCTTCACCATTCTAGCCCGCCTATCATCCATCGAGATTTAAAGTCATCCAACCTGTTGGTTGATAAGAATTGGACTGTGAAGGTAACACCGCCGTTTGTTTCCAATCAGTTTGAGCCTTGCCTCTCATTTTGTCTGACTGACTGACTGACTGACCCAATCAGGTGGCAGACTTTGGTCTTTCTCGTCTCAAACGCGAAACTTTTCTGACCACAAAAACTGGAAAAGGAACAGTAAGTCCAAGCAAACTTATCTTGATTTCTTGATCTGTATGCATGGACCTCTGAATTAATGTCTATTTAGGAATTGAGCCTAGCTCAGTTGGTTTGAGGGTGTGGATGTACACCCTGACCGCCCTATAGTTCAAGTCCTTGGCATGTATCTGGGTGTCTATTTGTTATTAGTGAAAAGCAATAGTCCCTCGTAGGTCAATCGAAAATTTCCTTTTCCCTTTTTCTGTTTAACTTATTGATGATGTGGTCTATTAAATCCAGCCGCAATGGATGGCACCGGAGGTGCTGCGTAATGAACCTTCAGATGAAAAGTAAGTTGGACAATCTTAATCAACAGAAGTTCTTGTGGTTACCACACTATAACTAATAGCTTCCATGTCGCTATTCAGGTCCGATGTATATAGTTATGGGGTCATCCTATGGGAACTCGTTACGCAGAAGATACCATGGGAAAATCTGAATTCAATGCAGGTATACTTGTGCTTGATAAATTCCTCTGAATCTGACAACATATTTTATTACAAATTGTGACAATGATATTTTCAAGACAGTTATGATGACAACATTGTGAAGGAACTTAAGAAATAAATAAAGTTATCAGGAGGGACAATAAACTTATGCACTTTGAAGTATAACCTAAAATAATGGACTTTTATTTCTCAATTTTTGGCTTGAGTGCTATGTTTCTTGTATGATTGTGATTGCTAGTATAATCGATCAGTTGGAAATTTTATTACCGTGATCACCAAGAGGTTGGAGTTTTTTGACAGTACTTATGAAAATCAGTTTCAGTGAGCGTGTTTTTGCAGAACACACCTTTACCATGTTGATTTGTTTGAGTTAACCCTTATTTATTTTCCATAGTTTTGATGGAGCACACCTTTACATTGTTGACTTTTGTGTGTAAATGTTTATTGTATTTTCTTCATTACTTTGATGACTGCTGTGTATTAATTCTCAAGGATTTCTTATGTAGGTTATTGGCGCAGTAGGTTTCATGAACCAGAGGTTGGATATCCCGAGTGATGTAGATCCTCAGTGGACATCAGTTATCCTAAGTTGTTGGGAAAGGTACTTACTGCTTCCACCCTCTTGCAGCTTTTCTAGAAGTTAATAACGTGAGGTGCTGATCTCTGTAGAAGAAATCTGTTGCAGTATTTCTCACCGTGTGTATTTCCTGTTAACAATTGAACTTGTGTGACCAGTGACCCACAAAAACGACCGACATTTCAAGAGCTTTTGGAGAGGCTTCGGGAACTCCAAAGGCACTATGCAGTGCAGCTTCGGAATGCAAAGAACAACATCGAGGAGTGAAGATTCCAGCTTCCAGTGGTGTTTTCTAAAGCGGGTGAACAGACAATTGAGACGATTCCGGTGGTCGTGCAGTGCCATGTTACAGCCAATGCCATGTTACAATTGAGACGATTCTGGTGAAGGCCTTGTGTACGATTTTTGCTTCTTGAAACAGCCAATGCTGAAAGTTTTGTACAGACGAGGTGCCTTCCGATTCGTTGTGTTCCCAGGCGTTTGTGACAGCAAGGTTAGGTAGTGACTGAGATTCCTCTAACTTGTGGCGATAGTGGGCGGTTAACATCTGATTTGGGCTTAAACTTGTAGTGGGAGGAATTGCCAAAATGTTGTATCAAGCCCTGTATACGAGTGGTCGATTGTGATCATGCATGAATTGAATTAGTGTTGTGAAATTCGACAGTTTTTGTTCTGCATCATCGCCGCAGCTTGCCTTCTTTTTGGCAGGTGCCTGTCTTTGCATTATAGCAGAAGTCTCCCACTTGTTTTGTCTCTTGCACGCGACTCTTGACCGTGACCGGCAACAGGTCGTAGGAAAGCTGAAAGCCTCTTAAACGTCTTCGTTAGATCTTTCAGCCTCTCGATGGCGTGACGTAGTCCGGGCCAGAGCGAGATGCTTGTTCGACTGATCTAGATAAACAGCCAGTTATGTTTGGGCCTCCTCTCCGCTCACAGGCGTGTCTGTAGGGTCCACCTGAGGTCTGATCTCCAAAGAACAAGGCCACACGTTGAGGGGCCTCAGCGTGTATAAAATATAAGTCCAACCGTGTATAAAATGTAAAAATCAGAGAAACGTGACAGAGCAGCTATCCGTGGCAGGCCGTGGGCCACGAGTTCTTGGTGACAGCCCAATTAAGGGGGTGGGCGGCGCGGGCTTAATCTTACCCTGGGCGGAGGGGAAGAACCCCGCTGGGCTACCTCGCGTCGAAGGCGAGGACTGAAGAGTTGAAGAGCTGCAGTGGTGCCGCGTGTTATCCGATTCAGCAAGGAATGAGCTTAATTAAGCAAGGCCAGGAGAGACACCAGCTACTGTATGGTTGTTACTTTTGTTGTAAATGAAAAAAAACAGACAACATTAGCTTCTCGTTCTAATGCATGGCTTGATGATGATGCAAGTTTCCTCTATAATTACCACTGCACTGCAGTGTACCTGTGCGTGGCAAAGCGAGCAATGCAATATAATGGAAACTATGGAGGAGCCTTTCAAATTAATTACATGTGTAATGAAGCAACACGTCAACAGGACCTGTGATTAACGTTGACACGTGTTGACCACTCAACACACCACGTGTCATGACCCATACCAAGCTGCCAATAAAATCGTGTTTGATCATTACGAATATAATTAATTCCAGTATTCTCGGATATGCATTTCAATGCCCAACATCAATATGCACATCACTAAGGCACATTATAACCATCATCGTCACAAGACAGTAATAGAGAGTAAATATTTTAGATTATATTACAAGTCTTGGTTACTTATAATTACAACAAAAGAGAGTTCAACTCAATTACTAAGTGCACAACCAACTTAGCATGAAGAAGGACATAGCTAGTGAGGTTTGGTTCTTGCTCAAGAGTTTACGCATCGGAGTTAAACAAAAGATTGAAGATACTCAAGCCGAGAACACCATCTGGTCACACTACCCATGATCAGGCTACTCTTGCCCATCACCCCCATCGGTGGTGGGATAGAAGTAGCCAAAGACGTATTCATCCTCACATGCAAAACTCAAATAATAGCATGGTGAGTATCAAAGTAATCAACATGACTTACACGAAGGGTCATATAGCACTTAACCAAAAGGATATACATTTCGGCATTGGACAATTTTCCAGGCCGATCTCGATCTACAGGCTACAACTGGTCTCTACTCAACACGTAATTGGTTCCTATATACAAATTATTCTATATTTATTTTACAAATTTTATTATAAATACTTTCAAATATAATATGATTATTATCTTGACTATTGAGAGATGAATACTTTATTTTCTCCATATTCCTAGGAAAAATTAAAAAATATATATAATTTTGAGATTTTTCGTAGTTTGCAAATATGCATGGTCGTTAGAGAACGTGATGCTATTTCTTGGACCGCTTGATTTCCTCCATCCAGTTCAATCCATATGTTTGGCAGAATTACTTTTTTTAGGGGAGTTTGCCAGAATTAGTTGATGAATTTGCAATTGCGAACTTCCGTTTTAACCCTTGCTATATCATTCACCCTCGCTAGCTGGCAACCACGCATGCATGTATTGTTAGTTGTAGCCTTCAAATGCGAGCTCAGCTTGTTTTGTTTTTTCTAAACCCTAATTACGAAACCTTTAAAATTTCGGTCGTATTAACCATTAGAACGGTGGTATAAGTGCGCGGGCGCAAGTGATGGGGCGTTTGGTTCCTTTGACGGGCACTGTTCTCGTCATCTTGCTGGTTGCCTAGCAAGAAC